>JARJLF010001609.1:0-69602 GCA_029378395.1 Mycena leptocephala | reverse complement strand
GTCATCGGGAGATAAAAGGATGCAGGCTTCAGTAATGAACATGATTGCAGAAATACAGTGGCAAACTGGAGACTATCTCGCAGCTCTGAAGGCAGCTTGTGAGGCACAAAGACTTGCTCAGTTGGTTGGAAACTTATTGCATCAAGCACAAGCACTATGGTTTGAAGCTATTTGCTGGTTAGACTTAGTGACTACCAGGCCAGCATATTGGCATGCCACAGTGCAAGAAATTTACTGAAGCTTTGTGGCATGGCTGGTGGTCATTTGGATCAGATGCTTATGACCTGTGTGGCAGAAGTCCATCTCAAGAAATCTGAATATGCCAGGCTCGCAGCATCCACACACAAATTATCCAGGACACTTCTGCTGATCAAAATGCAGTCACATATGCTTTGGCTCTCCTCAATATTGCAGAGATTGACATTATGATTGATGCAAGCAAACATGATGTGCATCAGACTCTGGAAAATGCAAAAGTGGTATTGAATGCCACAGAATTTTCTCGTGGAGTCAATTTCTATGAAATGAAATTAGCAGCCCTGAATCTTAGGGAGGGGGAAACTGTCATCGCAAAAACACTGTTCCAGCGATGTGTTAGCTTGGCATGGCAACACGATAGTGATATTGTCTTTTATAGTTTGGAGAGACTTGCAGATGTCAGTCAGTGGAGTGTTAGCGACTTTGATTGGGCATCTGGATGGACAGGGATATACTTGGCATATGCGATCAAAACACATAACAAGCTAGCATTTTATAAGGCACTCCAATTCCTAGGGGATGTCTTTTATACCCGTGGGGACAAGGACACAGCACATAGCCTGTTTACTGTGGCATTAGGAGGATTCACCCATATGATATACACTGCAGTCGGGCTCAGAGCATGCTTCGTCTAGGAGATATCTCGAGGGAAAGAGGAGATTTGACAGAGACAGTAGAGCTTTGGCGAGAGGCCTGTCCACTGTTTGAGCGCTCATTGCAGGCCAAAGATCTTTTCAAGCTTGATAGCAAACTTGCCACCCTTGACCAAGAAATTCTGGGAACAAAAGAGAGCACTGACACCACTTAGAAAGCTAGAGGTGCCTACTACCTCTTTGCAGGAGCTCTCTGGGCAGGAATTGAATGATAAAGTAAAGAGTGAGGGAGGAGGAGCTAGGGCTCTGTTGTGGTCAGATCTTGATTTTGTGTGAGTCACTCGAAGCAGCTTACCTTCTGCCAACCCTATGTTTCCTGTGTCTTTGAAATGTCTGATTTGTGCCCGAATTTTATTTGTATCTTGTCCAAGTATATATTTCCTCAACTGTATATCTGAGTATTTATTTATACCAATGGTTCTTCTGCCCAGTTGGGTTGGTAAAGATGTAATTTTCGACCCCAATTTGGACTTCTCACTTCAGCTTTTGTAGAACTGAGCTTGACACAACTTGAAATGAAAATGAATATGAACAAGGCCTGCTCTCCTGCCACCCATCCAGGATTGACTATCTTGAGAATGATGGGGAAGAGGAAGGGAAGGGGTGAATGGAAGAATGGACACATGCTCACACAAAGTCCAATGTTCACGCTTGTCCCTGGTCTATCTGGTTGTCTAAATGATTGTTCCAAGGGATTCTTTTTCAGCAATTAATCCCAGGTCATCATTATCCACTGCGGTCCACTGCAGTCCAACAGATCCCAACCTTAAACTGAGGCATGGTCCTTACAATAGCTAGTCAGAGTCTGTGGTTAGTTGGACTACTAGTTTGCTGGCCTGTTTTGAGGGTCAAAACGGACATAGTCACCGTGGACATAGCCAAGGAACATAGCCACCGTTTTGACCCTCAAAACGGGGCGGCAAACTAGTACACCCTCGACGCTGAGCACCAGAATGCGCTTTCGAGCTTCGGGCCTGACGCTGGGACGGGTGCAGCCTCTAGTGAGTGCCAGCCCAGAAACGCCGAGGTTCCGCAATGGTTCAGGATCATGGCATTGAACAGGTTTTTTCAGCGACGATTACCACTGTGCCGACAGTCCGTGCACCAATCTCGAGAATCCCGGGTCGACCGACCTGAGCCACTTGCCCCCGTGAGTGTTCCGCCGGTTGGCATTGACTCAGTGCAATTTCTCATCCGTTTGCAGTGGCGGAGGGCTAACCTACTCTTGGCAAGGATCCCAATTTTTTCTGACGTCCGCGTACTTATGAATTTTCCAGCAACGACCCTTTCAAATGCCACTCGGTTTGAGGATAGTGTTTACCGGACAAGGATATGTGAATTGTATAAGTAGAGTTCCCCGTTCAACCCCGAGTCCCTGTTCATGTGAAATATCGGCATTTCATGGTTGGTTCGCAGTTTTCCGTGTGTGCAGTCTGCGATTGGGATCCTTGCAACACATCATATGGAGTTGGTGGAGAGCGTCGGATACGACTTCCACTGGCACCGAGGCATCTGTGGCAAGGTTTGCCACTTTCTGAAAGGGAAAAATGGTCAGTACAGCAAAGGTGGCACGATTGCAGATGCAATGAACGTACGCGAAGACAAGGGAAGTCCGGAAAGTTTTGAGAGGTGGAATTCAGAATGCATATGACGGTTGGGAAAGGGCTCGAGCGGCTTTTGGCAGCGGTGTATAATTAGGTCGTTGTGTTGGGGCCACCGAGATCACGCTTGGACAAAGAAACCGAAGGCGCCATTGTTGGATCAAAGCGCAATGCAAAAGTTCCGTAAGTCCAGTCAAGTCCAAGCATGGCAAGCAAGGTCCAAGCACAAAGTAGTGTAGGACTAAAGTCCGCGCTCGATCGCCGCGAGGATTGAAGGGCCGCCAGCTTTCTTGCGAGCTTTCTGCCAGAAACTATCCAGGACAAAATCGGTGCTAGGTGGACCTGCACGTACAGCATTTATTTGGACAAAAATCTCGCGCCACTGGTTCGAGTCAAGTGGTAAGATTCAACTCTTGAAGCGGGTTGATCATGAGCAGAAGGCAGAATAGAAGGGGCAGTAGAGTATTGAGGATGGAGATAGTTGCAGAGACGAAAACCAAACGGAGACTGTCAGCGCTTGCACAGCAGGCAAAGATGTCGAATTTCCGGTCTCCAAGTGGCTTGACGAGTTGCAAGGATAGGTTTGTGCTATTCAAGGAACCCACACAAAGCGACGTGCAGCTAAACTTGCACGTACAGCATTATTTCGAACAAAATACACTATTGCGTAACCTTTGTAGAAAGGATGTTCTCGATCGTCCTGTTACGATGAAACGGTGCACTTGCGTGCAACTGTGAAATCCAATATCAAAAAGAGCAAGACAACGTCTGCTCAATCTAACACCAAATAACCACAGACTACTACTCAATAATGCGCGTGTGTGTGTGTTCGGGGAAGTAGGATTTAGAAACCCTTCAACCTTAAGAACAAGTGGTTGTAATTGACTTTATGGTTGTCAAACCGTTTGGAATAACCGTAGTTAATTTAAACAACCCCCAAGTTGTAGTGTGGCAATGTAATAGAACCCACAAGACTGATAAGTCTTGCTGAACTAAATAGCTGGTGAGGCTAAAGACTCAAAAGAGCTTTGTGCCAACAAGGGGGGTGATAATTCACTGTCTATCTAGTACATTTGGTGGAGCTTTATAGTGTTACTGGCTACTGCGGGTTACAAACAATAAATAATTTAGCGGAGAGAGAATGCACATTTGTAAGTGCCCAGATAAATAGAATAGAACATCCCTACTGCCCAGCTTTAGAGAAACAGAGCATCTGCCTGCTCAGATCTTGGATTTAACCATCTGAAGCTTTAAAGCCTATTTCTAAGCCAATTCTCCTACCAAGCATTATTAAGTGTATGTACTCAACAATAGACCAATCAACCTTACAAACCCTCCTACAGGCTGTATTGTCATTTCCTACTCGAAGACTAAGTGCGCATCGTGCCATTAGCCCTCTAATCATCCATTTACAGGTTTGTTGTCCTTGTTTGTCTCCTTCTGAAGCGCGTGGGGCACATGACCACTTCAGGGCCGGGCTTTCCAGTTCCAGAGTGCGTTCATAGCAACCTGGTTCAATAGACTTCAATGGCAAGTTTAACTGATTCCTTCAATAACTCCCTTGGTTACCTGCATCCATATTGACACCGAACTTGCTACACGGGTTCCCTGCAGCTTGTCGGGTGAGTCCTATAGCTAGCTGACTGAACTCTAGAGTAATACTAGTAGCTCTGTTACGAGTACTGATAGAACTCCTCATCCAATTAATGTTTAAGCTAGTTTGCAATGCATCTCAGGTTTAATACTCAGTCTCGGGACAAGACTAGTACCCTCTGTGTCTTACTTCAATTAGATTGCTCTAATGAAACTTGTATAAATCAAAGAATTTAGGCGTGTTCAAAACCACGCCTTATCAACGACTTGAAGCTCCTGGCAATAAATTGAAATTAGACTCGAATCTGACAATGAAATGAATGACGACGCACATAAGCCGTTTCAGCTGCTTTAACGCCCGGCGAATGCATCTCTGCGCGCACCAACCAAAGGCAATCAGAAACGATGACAGAAATCGAGAGCCACAGCGCACCCCACAACGCACTATCGAGCCTGAGGAATCCCGCAGCTTACGCTCGGGGGGCCCATGATTATAAGGGATGAACGCGGACCGGCGCTGGCTAAGAGGGTTGCCGTCGCGCTCGTACGGCGTCATCTTCATCGGCGGTGTCAGCCGGGTATGGACATCGAGTGGACTTGCGGGTGGATGTCCCTCATCAGCAAGGGGTAGCGCGTCGTCATACTTGTTCTGAGGGAAGGGGGCGGGGGCAGGGACGCAAGCGGCTGTGTACCGGTAGCGAGGTTGAGCGGAGTGTCGAGCGGCGGCGGGGGTGGAGATTGGGAAGCGGAAGCGGAAGCGGTTCCTCGGGAGTCTCGACCCACAAGAAGGAGGCGGCGGCGGCGGGTTTTGTTGTAATAGGTTTGAGATTGGGGCGCGGGGCGGGATGCGGGGCGCGGATTGGATGAGCGCGCGGCGTGGAGGTGGGCCGGCGCTATTATCGCCGTGATGAGAGCGACGGGCGGGCGTGTAGGTGCGGTCTGTCGAATAGCCGGAGTCGTGCGACCTGCGAGAGGTCGAGGTGGATGCCCAGATTGAGGGGCTCTATGAACGCGGAATTCTGAGTGCTCGCAGACACAGAATGCGTATGGGCGATTCACGGGCACGAAACTCTGCTGCTTTCCGTACGGATCTTTGGTGCGGGGGTCTATGGGCGTGTACTGGCGCTGGTGCGTATTCAGCGCTGAGTCAGACTACATTTCGGATGCCAAAACGAACCTCATTCACGTAGATGTAGCTCGCGGCGCAGGTGTATGGGTGATTCATGCCTCTACACTAATCGTCAGTAGAGGTCGGGGTCGTTCAAGGGTCGTTGGCAAAGAAGCAGTGTGCGAGGCAATTCATGATAGACGGGAAGAATTGTGATGCTTTGAAATAAATAGATCGCCACTAGTGCTGTGAAAGTTGCTTCGATGGCTCCGCTGCGGTGTTCGTTGTGGGATCCTGGCGTAATTGTTTCGTGTCAATAAACGGAAACGGAAAAACCCCGAGCGGGCCGCAGGTTGTCGATCCGAACAAGTCGTTCGGACCAAGAAGAGGCTCTTGATTGATCATCGGCGCGGGATGAGCACATGAGGCATTGCAGGTCGAGGTAGCCAGTCTTTAAATATCTAGATCCATGGATACGTCGACGTTGCGTTGCCTGGAGACTACATAGGACTTGAAACCAGATCAAGGACCAGATCTCAGCGCTGGGCCTGGTAGCAGGCCATGGCAAAATCGCTTCAGAACGCCCAGAAACCCAGCAAGACTAGCGGGACCACGGACAACAAGCTTGGGTTAGAGCCAATTCCGGACTGACGAGGAGGAAACGCCACAAAAGGTTTGAAGATTTAATTGGCCATGGCCCGGGATTCGGTCCTGGTGGAAAGGAAACAAGAGAGGTCACGAGGCAAGCGCGTTCGCCGGCGATCAAGACTCTGCACCAAACAAACGGGTCGCGAGTTCAATAAATTTTATTTGAAACGCAATTGCCGGGAACGTGGGATTCGATTGTAAGACATGCGTTTTTTCTGCACGATAAAATTCGCGGTTTCAACTCTGGCGCACGAAAATAAGTCGAAGATTGTGAGTTTAAAGCATTTGAGAAAGCTGCAGCCAACTGGAGAGATTCACGCGTTAACAGGGGAGTTTTGGGAATTACTCTTCGCCACAGTGTTCGAGAGAGTGCTTGGAGAACATCTGATCCCGAACGAAGGTTCAAGTTTTGTTCAAACATTGACTTTTCATGAAATATATGTCTCTGAACAGGTTAATTCAACTCCGAGTCGTATGACCAAGTATGAAATAGGGAGAACTTGAAATTCGCAGCAAATCATCAAGTTCAACCAGTCTCGATACCACGTTGACTTTATGTCGATGGCCAACCATCAAAAGGGCGAGGCCTCAGTGCCTCCCGGAATCGCAGTGACCGCATCATTCAACAGCGCCCGGGTCAGTTGCTCTTGTCCGACAGGTTTTGTTGGATGCGAAATATGTGATGAATATGGACCAGAACACGGGAATCGATGTAGGCATATTGAGCTTTGATGCCTCGCTGCTGGGATGCAGCACCATAGCGACGGCGGTGGATCCAGATGTGTGAGAAGGATTCAACCTCGCCCACAAATGTGATCGCAGTTTTGTTGCGAGACATCTCAACATCTGCAATAAGTAAAATGTCGGATGCCCAGAGGGCGTGTAGATGCTGGAAGACAAGGTGGTAAAGTCCATCCTCCATCTCTCGGAGGCTTTTTGTTTTCGAATAGCGTGGATACCAAATTTCATCTGACCATGACTGATGAGTACAAGTTGCTGAAAACAAAGAAACTATACCGGGATTCCGGTTGGCTTGGGCGCGAGCGATGTAATTCTGTAAGGCTCCATGCTGTTCACTTTTGTCCGCTTTCAGATGAGACTTGAGGACATTCAACGAATCAATCAATGTCTTCGGGTGCCAGATTTGGAATCTGCTCAAGACGTGCAATCTGCGTGCAGGAATTCTTGGGTTGTGAGACAGCAAGAGAAGATTGTACTCACAAGGTCCTGGATGAGAGTGGTTTTCCACCAGCCACGCATCATTGTACCTCTAACTCCCCGCCGGAGTGGCCATTGGTGTTGAAACACCCTAGAAAACCATTGTTCCATTCGTATGGGAAGGTCCATCAACCAGGCGCTGGTCCATGTTTCAAAAATTGGGGCTCAAGATGAGCGGCCAGCGTAGTGGAAGTAGGGAGCGAGGTGACAGATCATGTCTGCCCAGGATTGAACGGAGCGTTGTACAGCACCACATCCACGCTTCACCTCGTTCGGACTGATCGTGTCCGAAGTGATGATGCGTATCCCAGCCGTGAACTAACCAAGTTTTCGTAGTGCAGCCGCAGTGACCTATTCATTTGTACTGTCTTGATGTGCTCAAGCTCAACCTCGCTGGAATTCGGATTTTTTGGCCAGGTAATTTTCCTTCATGCAAGAGCGAACCAGTTTCTCTTGTCTCTGTTGAGCAGCAGCGTTCTTGGTGTTCTCAGCAGAAGGAGGGGCATCGACATTGGTTATTTCCCCATCAACCTGCCATGCAGCAAATAACCCGACAAATAAGATGGTGATCAAAGAGCGCCACTGATCTGCTTTGATAGAGCCGCTGCCGCAAGCATTCTGGAAGTGCTGTGAGAGGAATTGTTCTCGACAGATTTAACACTTACGGAAGGGGCCATTCGACTGACCGAAACCGGCCAGATAAGCTTATCCAAAAAATCTTCTAGCTTTTTGGTAGCTTCGTTGTCTATCATCCCGTTCTTTGAAGAATCTCGCGGAAGAGATGCTTGATGATACCTGTAGGAGCTGTCAGTAATACCAAGCCACAGGAATAAACGGGCATACCAAGGAAGATTGCGTGCATCAAATCAAACAGGTTCGTCATCCGGGAAGCCAGTTGACCAAATTGTCCATGGCTGACCATCGTACTCCTCTCCGACGACTGTCTTCTTCTGCAATCTCCGGCGAGGCATCACGTGCTCAAAAAGCGTACTTGATGTACCGCCACGGATCGCGCTCATTGATCTCTGATCTTTGTTAAGTAGATGGCCAAAGTGAAGGCAAGAATGACGAACTTGTTGATCGAATGCATCACGGTCGACGAGCGCATAAAAGGGATATCGCAATGGTCGCACATGAACCATTTGGAAGTCACCGCAAGCAGCCCACTTGTTTTTCGACTTGCGGGGAGACCTGAGACGTCGGTTCCAATTTGAACATAAAATAGGTCTGGCTCTAGCTTGCCCGAGACCTTGAGGTAAATACCTGAACGACATGAGTAGAGAATAGGTTATAAAATAGAAGCACATACCATCATAACAATTCTGGAAATGCTTGACCCAAATATTCATGACATTATTAAACTGTTCCTGCGTTGGCTCATGGGGACCAGGGAACATTATAATCAGAATAGTCTCTTCACGAAGATGTCGTATGCCACGTGGGTTATTGCAGATGGTTCTGTACATGGCACCCGTTGAGTGACAGCCCACTTGACTGCTTGGAACCTGAAGAGCAGGTTAATAATGCAGAAAGTATATTCATAAAGATGTACCAATCAAGATTGATTTGAAGAATTAGTCATTGGTAGAGCAACGAACTGCTGCTTTAGTCATGAACATCGACATCCTTGATCTCCCACTTTCCCATCGGAATGTTCCGGTGACGTTCCAAGCCAGCCTGGACTGCCCTCCAGCCCCAGCCATCCGTGATGTCTGTCATTGGTTGTCGAGATCCGAGAACGCGGCATACCCTTTCAAGGTAACTGGTTCACGGACTCCGGGAATATCCTCCAACCCGCGGTACTTCTGCCACTGAGCGACCTTCCCCCGCCTGAAGGGCCATTCGCTGCAAAGCTTTCTCAGGAGGGACAAAAGGAAGTGTCAATGCAGGAGTTCTCTTTTCTCCCGTCAGAAAGCCGCTTGAGGGTGTATAAGATTCCCGAGCAGTAAGGCTCAATACAGGTCGAGGATTCGAGCTGTGCAAGCTCTCGCCGCGTGTGTGGCTTCCAGCAGCCAGTGCAGAGGAAATAATACGTGATCAAGCTGTCTGTGCAGACTCCAAGACGCTTCTCGACGGTTAGCAATGTACGAGAAAAGTCAGAGAGACCGTTGAGATGGGAGGAAGAAGCTTTGAATGCAATCTCATAGCCAGCGAGCATAAGCTTACAAGCTTCTCGAGTCATCCCGTCAAAGGCTGCGCCAACAAAGACTCGAATATAGGCGTTCCGGATCGCGGGGTGGTCGTCAAATGCTGAAGGTATGTTATCTTCCTCGGCCGTGGACTTGGATGCCTCAAAAATGGAGGCCCGAGAGCGGTAAAGTGGATCTGCATCGATCTTGTCGACATCTACTGCCTGGTCATCGTCCTGCAGCTCTGGAGAGTCGGGTTCATCCTCAGAGGTGTCGCAGTTATCCAGCAACAGCATGGTTTAAGTTTAAACCACATCGTCTCCAACGATAGCCTGGTTTAAACCATTTTGGTTTAAACCACCCTCCTATAATCATATAGGGAGCAGGCTTTGGTTTGAACCACAGTGGTTTAAACCGGTTTAAGCCATGGTTTAAACCACAGTTTAAGCCATTGTGGTTTGAATGTGGTTTGAAATCATCATGGTCGGTTCAAACCAGATGGTTTAACCGGTTTGAACCAAAGTTGTTTGGACATGTGTGTTTTTTTTTTTTTTGTCTTGACTCTCGTTTTCTTCCTCCTCTCTTAATATTAGTGACCGCCTGCCTCCCGCCCCCCGACTCCTTCCAAAAAAGGAAATTCAGATCATTTGGACTCAAAAAATCACAGAAAAATTGTGAATGATTGCGAAAAAATTGTTTAAGGCACGAATAGGTTAGTAGATGGCATCTACCAAAAATGGAAATCCATCAAAAGAAAAAATGAAAGTTGTAGCCCTCATTGAGCACTACAAGGTTGACCAATTGACTTTGGTGATCAGCTCACTGGTTGGGCCGAAAAAGGCAAAATAATTTCGAAAACATGGTTTGTTTTAGGGGTGATTGGACCATATCTCAGTAACCGATGATTGTGGTACAGAGGTGAATGAACATTTTCAAGTGACACTTGTTGCTAGCTATACAAAAATATAGCTGCTGAGATATCAGGGATTCTCTGTTTGAGGGGATCATCGATCCAGCAGTTCCTGAGATGCAGGCCAAATCATTATAAAAAAATAAAAATAGCTGATTATAGAAGTAGTGTATAATGCCTGGTGAATAATCCCTTCTAAGCACTGTTCAGCCACTTTCTAACGGTACTAGAATCGTGGGAATCCGTCCAGCGGTTACTGAGATATGGACTTCCCTGGAAATCCCCTTTTCACGGGAATTTGAGTCTATAAGGCCATTTGGGGCCGTATAGATGGAACCTCGCGCACAAAACTTTTTGAGCAGGTCCCTTCTCAGGGCACCTCGCGCACAAAGCTTTTTGAAACTGCACCTGTTTCAAAAAGCTTTGTGCGCGAGGTTCCCTGAGAGAGGACCGCTGTGCAAAATATTTGTGCGCCAGATTTCATCTATAAGGCCCCAGATGGCCTTATAGAGACACCCCTGTGAGAAATGTTTGAACCTTCTATAAGCCCAAGATCCGTCTAATAGATACAGGAGAGTTGACAAGAGCAGGCCATCTATAAGACGCAAAATGGTGTTATAGATGATTGGTGTAAATTGGGATTATAGATGTGTCTTGACAGCAGGGAAAAAAATTATAAGACAGAGGGGGATGGTATATGAGAGGGGCTGTAGACCAAGGGCATGATATCCAGAGAGGCCAGCTTAGATTGAGCCCCAGATCCAGGAGAATGAGCGCAAAAAAAGATGGTAGAATACCACCACCTGTTATCAGCTAAATGGTGGTGGCTGTGTTGTCAGAACATCTAGAAGGCAACAGAAGAGCAATAGAAGGGCAAGAATCCAGGAGAATGAAGAGGAGGAAACGCGAAGGTGGTGGAAAGAAAGAAAGAGCGATGCAGTCACATGATTAAAGTCAACCAAATGATCGGCTAAAACAACAGCCACCGATGACGGCAAATGGTGTCAGTGGGAATAGAAACATATGTGCTTGAGTTGTTTCAAGTGCTGAGATGCATTGACCAAAAGCTGGTGTGGAAAATACTAGTTGACGAAGGGGGAGACAGCAAATGGGGCAAATAGTGATGCATTGTGACAAAGTGACATGAAAGCCTCCAAATAAACTTGTGCTGCGGGGTCCCCACCGACTGGCCCGCCTCAATACTTGACACCATACCTCATAGCATCCTAGAGAACCCATCTGTGCGAAAAAATGAGACGCAATTGGTCTCACTGTGATGGAATAATATATTTCGATATATCAGTTCAACCAACAGAAAACCCTCCAAAGAAAAATACATTGCAAGGTCCCCACTGATGGGCAAGCCCCAATACTTGAATCCATGCCTCATAGCATCCCGTAGAACCCATCTAGGCAAAAAAATGAGACGCAACTACTCTCAGTGTGATGCAATACTCCTCCCAAAAATGGTTCTGAATCAGATGGCAGCATCTCAAGGATTTACGAATACATCCATGCTCAATACATCAATACATCCAACGTTATATATATACTGTGCAATACATCCACAAATTTTTATTCATACAACTGTATATATATCTTAGACTAATTACGATTTCCACCCGAGTTGTATATGTAGTATGTCTGCGGTTTGCGCCCCCACGATGCAATGCGCATTTTACATCGCGGGGAAGCAAACCACAAACGTACCACACATACAACATGAAATCACGCCCAAGATCTGCAATCCGAAACCAGTCAACTACAGCAGAGAAAGAAACACGCACCAAATGTGAACGTTGGCAGAGAGGTAGATCCGAAAAGACATACGCAAGCAAAGATAGACCTATAAAGACAAAAAGATCAGCATTGGAAAGAAAAGAGACATACGTTGTTGAGACCTGTGACAAGAGAGCAGACGCAAGCAAAGAGAGACCTGTACAGACAAAATAAAAAAGATCAGCGCTGTAAAGAAAATAAAAGAGACCAACGTTGTTGAGAGCGGCGTCTGGAACAAGGAAAGAAAGTCAGTTGCGAAATGTGAGCCCCCAGAACTGACAAACTAGTGAGCCCCCAGAACCGACAAAAATTTGAGCCCCCAGATGACCGTTGGTGTTTTTTGGAACGCCGCCGTTCCCGATATTTAACAACGTCACCGTTGTAGCTCCCACGTAGGCATCAAAGCCCTGAAAGGCTGAACCCCTGTGGTCACCAATCAATCGCCGGATTGACAGCGAAATCAGCACAAGCAAAGCTTGTGTGGAACATCTCGAGGCGGCTAACATCCGCGCTGAGGGAACCGAAACAAACAAAAAAAGCCCGGGCCTAGGCATGCACTGAAAGAAAAAAAGTCAGCCAAAGGGAAACATAGATGATAACGCACCTGGTCCACCTGTCTTGACCAGCCACCATCCAAGAGAAGGGCTAGGAGCAAGGAGACACTGCTGCAGACAGTGGCATCCAGGCCTAGCCCCCAACAAAGACAGAGGTGGTAGGTGGCAACGTCGAAGATGGTGGTGGGTAAGAGAACAAAGGCGTTGACAGGCGCGTTAGCCGAGAGTGACGGTATTTATAAGGGTGTTGCCAAATACGGCCAAATGTCGGCAGAAAAAACCCGAGATGGTCGGTTCACTTCAGGGGTTGCTCGGATCGATCCAAAGACCAAACAGATGGATTCCTAGACCCAAAAAACGGTGGTCCACTTCTTTTTAGGTCATTGGAGGCATTGGTTGGCTTCCCAGGACAAAAAAGAGGGTGAAAATAGGAGAGATAATGCCATATAATATCAGGGACTTCTCGGATCGATCCAACGACCAGGCCGATGGATTCCTAGCCCCAAAAAACGGTGGGACACTGTTTTTTCAGGTCATTAGAGGCATTATTGGGCTTGCCACGATGAGAAACAGCGGAACAACTCGAGAAAATGATGTGCCATAAATTCAGGGCCTGGTCGGATACCTCCCGATCATCCCCCGTCTTCAGGGATTCTTCCAAAATCCTAAATCTATTGAATGGCTCCTCTACCGTCACAACTACACCCATATTCCTGGCCAAATCTCAGACGTTTTTGATGGGGAGCACTATCGCACCCTGTGTCAACAAAATGTCATTGTCGACGGCCAAACTCTTCCGCACCGTTATTTCTCCGGAAAATACGATGTTTGCCTTGGAGTTTGTATGGATTCTTACCTGCTGTTCAAACGTAACCGCGGCGGTCCCTCCGCAACCCCGATCCTCATCAAAAATTATTGTATCAAACCCGAGGTTCGCACGCATCTCGACGACATCGGTATCATGTGTGGAGGAGTCATCCCCGGTCCCCATCCTCCTCAGGACGTCCGCAGTTTCCTCACCCCTTTCAATGACAAATGCGTGCAACTGGCACACGGTGTCCTCACGTTCAACGCTTCCACTCGAGATTTTTTTCATCTACGAGGATACAATCTCTTCGAACTCGGTGACATCATTGCCATTGAAAATCCATGAATATCAAGGGGCACAACGGTTTCTGTCCATGTAGATCCTGCAAGATTAAGGGTGTGCGGGACAGGAAAGCATTTATTATGTTCCACTACCCCATCCCGACGGGCGTACTTGGGACCCGAGCAGCTTGCGATGCGATCTGCTGACCACCTGCAGGAAGTACTCCAAAAGGTCGCGGGCGCCAGTACCATCACAGAGAAGGACGAACTCCGCAAATTTCACGGCGTCAACGGTTTGCCTGCCTTGGGACGTGTTGGCTCCCTCCATTACCGAGATCGCGACCCTGGGAGGGTATGCATCTGTTTTTTGAGAACGCTATCCCCAATCTCGTCAAGTTCTGGAGTGGAAAGTTCAAAGGGCTCGACAGCGGAACAGAGGACTATGAGATTTCTGACGCCGTAGGGAAGAGATTTGGCAGGAAACCCGCAGATTCAGTACAGCATCTTCCAGCCGAATTTGTTCGCGTTCTCGGTGGGAATCCATCCTACTATACTGCCGAAGCGTGGTGCTTTTGGTTTCTTTATCTGGCACCAATCCTCCTCCAAGGGCGATTCTCCAACCCAAATACCACCGACACATGTGCGAGCTTGGCGACATCATCAAAATATGCATCCAATTCACGATCACCACCGCAGAGATCCCACAGCTCAGACCTAAATTGATTAGCTGGGTACGCGACTACGAGGAGTAACGTGCAGCTTATTCAACGTCAAAATCACGCTGATTTCGTTTAGATACTACTATCAGTACACAGAAGAGCGACTTTACGCCTGTCCGCTTACAATTCACGGCCTCTTGCATGTCCCCGATGATATTGTGTTCTGCGGTGTCGGAAAAATCCTAGGTGGTTGTATCGCCACTAAACCAGCCCAAGCCGTTCCAAGTCCCAATTTTTGTGGCTGCAACACTTGGTGAGGGATGGAAACCCGGTTCCAAGCCAGCCGTGGGTACAATCCATTCGAAGCCAGTTGGGGGATTATAGACTTGAGACTTGTTTAAGTGGTTGCCAACAACATGCATTACGCCAATTTTTTTAAAACGAATAAAATTAGATCTAAAAGTACATTATTTGCTGCTACTACAGAAAAATTCACCGTCCACGCCGCTCGTTGTTGTGAGAGCGCCTCGGGTCTGCAGCCCGTCGGGATAGAATTGCCCGCTTGCACCCGCGGGTGGTACAGGTGGCGCCTCACAGCCGAGGCAGGGGGAGGAATGTGGTATCCGGGAGGTGGTGCGCGGTGGGTTTGACGGTTGAGCTGACCATCGGGGCTGGGAGCTGAATGGCAGTTGCGGTGAGCTCGCAGAGAAGTGGTGTGAATGGGGCGTGGGGAAGGCGAGGATGTCCGGCTTGGCCAGTCGTCTTCGTTGTCCTGCGGAGGGCTTGTGACCTGTACAAATATAGATTAGCGGAACGAAGTTTAAAGGCAGTGACAGGCACTTGGTGGCAATGCACTTTGCGGCCGACTGGCTTGAGAAAAAATATGGTCAAGTTCCTCGTTGCAGCCAAATGGCCTGGAGAGGACTCAGGAACAGTATGCTAGGATAAGACAAGAACGCACCAGGATTGCCGCAATGGACGATCGCAGCCGGGGTTATACGGGCGATCTGTGATCCCTTCGAGGCACTCGGCTCGCGGGAGCTTGGATTTGCCTTCGCAAAGCTCATGTGCGCCTCGACGAGTGCGGATGGCGAAATGTACACCTCAAAAAACAAAAAAAGGAAATGAGCCACGGGAAAGAAATGTGGCGGGTTGGGCACCTCGAGCACTACATTGCCCTCATTGGCTTGAACTTGCAGTTGGCGAACCTAAAGAGAATTAGTGAGAGCACTGAGTCAAAATGTGTCACAACGCACCTTGCGCACCCGGCACACGGTCTGCGGTGACTTGCTGGGTGTGAGCTGTTGAGTGAAAGCGAGAAGGCCGTGGGGGGGACTGGGAGACGAGGGCGGAGCCTATGAGCTAGAGTGTGGCATGTTGTGAGTTATGTGGTGTGGTGGGGAGGAAAGAGGAGGAAAAAGGATGCGCTTGCCACCGTCTTAAATAGCGGCCCATTGTCCTCAATGATGGTGGCTCTGAAAGAACTTTGCCACCACGAATTCGGTCACTAGTACGTGGCTGTGACTTGCGATCATATGAGCCGCGACGCGCTTGCCGCCAGAGTCTAGACTCTAGACACAATGGCGCCTCAGAAGCAGCGCAAAACTTCCAAGAAGTCAACTCAGAAATTGCCTCCACAATGTTCACTCCTTCATTGTTGAACATCATACACGCGGCGCGCTGTTGTACCCCATATGTGGAGCCGCTCCGCGCGCAAGGTATTCTACTATGTGGTTGACTACAAATATATTTTTGTATGTATCTTTCCTCTGTTTGAATTGGTGACGGACTTGTTGCCGTGCCACGTCCGCAAACACTGAATATTTCACAATATACAATACACTACATTTACTTTACATTCTCGAATATATTAAGAACGCGCAAGCTGTCAAAACTTGTCTCAAGCCTGTAACTGGATTGAGGCGTTTTGAACGTCTCGAGGCCGGTTACAAGCCACCCCGCCAGCGGCTTTGGACCGGTTGCAATCCAACACAAGCCAGCAAACCGACCCAATCCGTTGCAACTGATTTAGCTTTTTTCCGACAGGCCCGTCATGGACGACATGGACATTTTTTATGGAATGTTACTGCGGTGTTCTACAAGCAGGCTTGCAGTCTCGGAGCGTGCCATGGGCCAATCTCAACAATCTTGTCTTGCACAAAGCATACCTGGAGCAGCTTGGCGTGATGTACGACTTGGACGAAGAGCTCTCAAGTGTCAAAAGAGCCAAGGGATCTCTCTCGCGAACCGAATTTGTTTACGACGGGCGTAAGTGGCTTGCTTGGTTTGAGGGAACAGTTCTCACATAATTTTGACTGCCAGACCCACGCACAATTCTTCGGCTCCCATGGAAGCGGAACTTTGTTCCAGATGACGAGCTGCGGCATCAGGTAGCTGTATATTTTTCTCAATCTCTAGGGCACCAGCCGTCAAATATCATCCGATTATTGCCCACTGTTATGCCAAGCTTTGGGAAACTTCGAATTGCGGACGGCGACTCAATACGAAGTCTTTCTGCTTGCGGGGATGGATCTAGGCCCGAACGAAACATGTCCTTTATCAGGGTGAAAAACTCTACCCACATCTGTCGTACCGACCTAATCACTTTTTCAGTATGAGATTCAGGTGCGAAGCAGGCAGTCCGATCCCTGGAAATCAAAAATATTCTACGGCCAGCTCGAACGCACTCTTCTATGTGTTCTCCCGAACCACCAAACTTTTGGAAAAATTGGAGGCAAGACTCGTCTCCTGGCAGTTATAACCCCTTGCACGCATCCTCAAGGGAAAGACGCGTCTAAAGAAATTACGAATTACAGGCACGAGATTGGTGACAGATCTGCAGTCAGTGGTTGGGGTGGTTGGTAGGATGAAAACACGGGGTAATTGGGCAGTTGTAGATCGCACGGGTGGATTTATTAGGCCGGAATTTGTGCCCGATGATGAAGGAGTAGATGCAGATTCAGAAGAATGAATTGGAGGCAGTTTTTGTTGGTTTTAATGCATTTTCCGTATCTAAACATGTATATATGCGGCAAATCTGCTGTCAAATATATTTTTGCGCTCATATGTGGGCAAATTCAGAGCAGGCAGCGGTCCCGAATAGAGATCAAAACAAGCACGTGATCGCGTCTCTTCTTTCGTCCCTCCACCATGCCCAAATCCAAAGCATCCAAGAACGGGGCTGAGGAAATGCATCGTCTGCAGGAAGAACTGAGACGTAAAGACGCGAAAATCGGTGCGTTGTGGGGTCCTTCACCTTGAAAAGGAGCTAGAGATTGATACACGGAGTAGCGGCCCTCGAGCGAGAGAAGGCTGCAGCCCTCGCTGCCAAGAAGCCCATCAATCTAATTCCACGCCCAAAAGGACAGGCAGGACGTAGCTCTGGCTACAATCTACAAGAGGCCATGAAACTTGACGAAGACTCTGAGCGGTACAATCGGCTCTACGTGCGTTATCAATTCCTTTTCAGAGTCGTCCCACTTATTATCTGCAGCGAATCGTCAAGGACTTTTGCCACGACCATCTCTCCGTCAAGGAAACCATATCTGCACAGAACAAGCGCCGTTTGGAGACCACGATAGCCTTGGTGTGTGACTATATGCGCTCTTCAGTACCCAGAGTAAACCTTGTATGCCAGATTGCGAAGGCAGCCCCGTATTTTTCCAAATTCGAAGGCTACTGGCCTGTTCACGAAATGATCGCCGGCTACCTACTCAATGCGCAAACACGTCGTCGCAAAGATTTGAGACTGGAGCAACTCGCTGATGGAGCCGATACCGGTGAGGAAGGTGACGACGAGATGACCGTCAGCGGTAATGTGTACACTGAAGAGGAAGAGATGGGCCCTGTGGTTAAACGCAGAGGGTCCCGAAAGGTGTCGTTCCGGGTTGACCCCGACTCTGACACCGATATGGAGGTACGTGAATATGTGCGCCATCAATCATCGCGCTAATACACATTCTTAGCTCCACCCGCCTTCGCCAAAAAAGGTTGAATATGTGCGTATCTAATTATCGCGCGCTGATACACGTTTCCCAGGCCACGAAGACCAAGCCCGAATCCTTCTTCGACAACATCCACGCAACTATTGTGGCCGACGAAAATCTCTTTGATCCATACAACGAAACCTCGAACCTCATTGAGCTCAAAGACTTTATCGCCTTCATCTTGACCCCTTTCGTTGCCGCTCTACTGATCGCACAAGACATGGACATCCCCGTGGACCAAGCACACGATATTCGAGATAATAGTAACGAGTTCGGTGACATTATGCAGCCCGACGAGGACGGCGAAGGAGGTGTCCTGGACGACTTGCACCGCGCAAATATCCGCGCGATGAAAGGTACCGCGAATGCGTTCTTCGCGCACCCGCCGCGCCATCGTAAACAAGGCGTAGTATCATTAGTTCATAAATTAATTCATTTTGACTGATATTATCCCTTGTATTCCAGGATCCGCCACCGGCAGACGCGAAAAGGGAAATCAACAAGGTGAGCTGCGTACCGCTGTATTGCTATCCGTGTCTGATTCCCAATGCAGGGCAAGGTTCAGTCCAAGACTGGGCGTAAGTCCAGCAAAGGAACCATTACATTGGATGATTTCCCTGAGGTGGCTTATCACACTTCACACCTCTCATCTCGCCGCTGATATATCTCCAGCCTGGGTCAAAAAAGTCAACGGCCAAGAACCCGGCGGCAAAAGCGAATAAGGCAACGAAAAAGGACAAAACAGTGAGTGAAACAACTTATCCCGCAGAGTCGCCCAACGCTGACCGACATTCAAGCCGGCGAAAACTAATACCATCAAGTCCGATTATGGAACCAGGTCCCGCACCGGTGTCTCATGAATTGCGTTTCCCTCTAGTTATTTGCTCTCTTTCTTGAGCGTTGTACCTTGTCAGCGCCTGCCTGTATGTGTTATTATCAGCTTGAACCAGATGCACTTTTACCTCCTGACTGACCGCGCTCGTGTTTTTAATTTGCTATTTGAACAATGGCAACACATGGGGCCTGGTATATATTAGGGCTCCATCATCCAGCGCTAAAAATCAAGCTAAAATGATAAATTGTCAATTTGCTAGACGCGTGCTCAACGCGTGCCCCCTAATTTGCCAATCCGCGCGCCTCGTCACCCCTCCATTTTGGCCCAAAGAGGCACAGAATATTTCGTGAGAGAGCCAAGCACCCACAATTAATTTTTTGAGGTACCCCAGCAACTGTGGACACCGACACACGGCTTGTCGTGGTCTTTGAGACGGTCTTTGTTCATGTTGATTCTTGACATGTAACGTGTGACATTACGCGTCTTTCCTCTCTCCTCCACATGTGCCTCCTTTTTTGCTGCTCCCTCCCGCACCTTCGTCCCTCGGTTCCACCTCAAACGACTTGATACATCACAAGACACGCTATTCCCCATTTCATCGCTCTCCGGGACCAAACCGACCAATCAACGCCAAAATACGCGATTCCAGCGTTTTCCACCAACAAGGCCGCGCATGGGCTCAGGATAGAGCTCAGACCCACCAAAATGTCCTTAACCCATGGTAAGTCGTCTTCAATACCATTTATCGTCCCCTTTCTGCCCCGTCCGGCCTGATTTGATTCTCGCTGGGCCATCGGCGGGTGGGTACAGAGAAGGGGCCATGTGGGGATCCAAGCACATCCAATTTGTTCTGACAACCTTTCACGCCGTCTCTAGTATCTCTAAATGCCCATTCTCATCGAAGTTTCAGCTCACAACCCCAGATGAGTCGGATACCAAGTGCGTTTTCCTCTTTCTCATTTCCGAACACCACAGCGTTCATCTTCGGACGCCGGCTCTTTTCAAGATGGGGGTGTACGCATTTCGACACTGTAGGAACATTCGCTAGGCGGGGCCCTGCCTGAGAGGTGACAAATACCACTACTCCCTCTCTAACTGAGCTAACGACGGGTGGCCGGCTTCGAATGGGGCTGTTACTTCATGTGGAGTCGCACCACCGACCGTGGCGACAATTCATGAATCGGCGCACGTAGCGAGCAGGGGCGATTGACTTGAAGAAGCGTGTTGTGGTGTGGAAAATGTCGAAGGTGAGTCGGACTTCCACTTCTGTCCTTCTTTGCGTCGTCCAAGCGTGTACATCCTCCACCTCCTCCCCCATCTTTCATCGCGCTTGTGTTATCCATTTGCTCCTTGCATTCCTGATTTTCCTATTCCACATACCTCTTCTCTCAAAATCCACTCTCATTCCCCTGCCTTCACTTCATGTTCATGACTACATTTCACCAATCACACTGTTTCCTCCACTTCGAAGAACCATAGCCCAGGACACGCAGCTGGATAGAGCACATTTGATATCGATGCCACCACTGACGCCTTGCGTGCGAACTAAATATGTACGAGCAGTACCAGCCCATTTTGCTACAAATATGCTCACAAAAGTCTTCTAGTTCTTAGCGCGTGCTCGACGAGACCGTCACTTTGCACCTCCGCTCGTACCGCGACATGCTCTGCACTCCGATGTGCCAACGAGCCGTGGTGAGTTTTCTTCTTCTTTTTCACCACGTTGTTTCTCAACTGATTAATGACCCTATACGTGACGCCGGGATCTCTGCGCCGAGTTTCTCAGGCACCGAAAGGGCGAAATTGAGCAATGCCCTCGCCCGACGCAGTGGTGAGTCGTCTTTTTTGAGCCGATTATTCTGATCAATAACCGGATGCGACCATGACAGGCGCGCACAGAGCGGAGACTAAAGCAGCGCACGCTTGAGAATGGAAATCTCACGCACCTTCCTGCAACGCACAATTGGAGACTAAAGCAGCACATGATGAATGGAAATCTCGCTGGGAATACAGAACTGAGTAGCGAAAATCGAAACGCGCTCGTGCCACTCCGCTGCCCGTTCGCACGACGTCGCCGACCTGCCTCGCGCTTCCCCTCTGCCTCGCGCTCCCCTCCGCCTTGCCTCCCCTCCGCTTCGCCTCCCTTTGCTTCACCTCACTCCGCTTCGCCTCACTCCGCTTCGCCTGGCTTGGCTCCACCGCGCTTGGCTCTGCCTCGCCAGCAAAGCCGAGCCAGGCACAAACGCGATGAGGGACGAGTAGGGTATGGTTATGGAGCCCACAAAGTAGCCTTCGAGGAGGAATAAGTCAATCAAGTCAGAGACGGTATCGATAAGACGAGGAGAAGAATTCCATCAAGGAGGAATAGGCCAACCAAGACAAGGATGGTATTGATACGATGAGGAGACGCGTTTGGCGAACGGAAAACTCACGAACAGCTTCTTGGACCACAGAGCTGAGAGCGGAAATCGTTCCCAACGCAAGCGGCACGCGTTTGGCGAACGGAAAACTCACGCACAGCTTCTTGGAATGCAGAACTGAGAGCGAAATTGTTCCCAACCGAAGGAGCACGCGTTTGGCGAACGGAAAACTCACGCACAGCTTCTTGGAATGCAGAACTGAGAGTGGAAATCGTTCCCGACTGAAGGAGCATGCGTTTGGCGAACGGAAAACTCACGCACAGCCCCCAGGAATGCAGAATTGAGAACGGAAAACTGAAGCACCATGTGCTCACCGAGCGGATATCCCATGCGCAGCACAGGAACGGAGTGGGAACTTTGTTCGAGTCACAAAGACGGACAGAAACAGCAGTCCAAAGCCTGATTCAGGAACGGAATGCGATAAGTCAGAGAAGGACGAGAGGAGTGTGTAGAGGGCGGTGCTAGACAGTTGATTTCCTATAAATACGAGACGGTGCAACGAATATAGACATCTAATTTTCCCATCTAAAACTACCAGTGCATCTTAAGTGATACGTAAGTACTGCTCTTCAGGATATGCCGACTATGAAAACCAAGGTCTCCAGGGCTGTGCCTGGCAGAACATCGACCTGCTGCCCTCAGATTTTCCGTTGCTGTACGGACCGCTCGATAGAACAGCGTCTCGAGCACCATGCCAGTCACCACTCGAGTTGTATACCTCCCCGACCGCTCATATCGAACGGAACGGGTATCGACCTTCATGGCAGCTCTCAAGAAGCCGACTCCATCTGCTAGAGCTCACGAACGGAAAGAAGAAGACAATTTATAGAGGATTTAGTAGGGAACGGACTTGGAAAGAACGGAACAGCAGACGGTAGCGGAGTCGTTGAAAACAAATTTAGGGCCTCCCAGCACATGAAGCACCCTAGGAAGAGGTCAGAGGACCAAGAGTAGCTGTATACAACAGAACCGAGAATGGCCCCATAGCGTTTATAACAACGGAAAACCGCATCGCATCTGAACAGTCATCCGCTCCTCAACAGGATTGTAGAACGGGTCGTGTTACTAAACTCAGGGAAGGCTAGACTTTTGGGCAGATTCTCCTCTGTACTTTAGAATAGCGAACCGTACAACCAGATATTCTCTGGGGCATATCAAAATCCTCTAAACTAGCAGTAACCCGTGCTTTGCTACGGTGGGAATATTAGGATCTAACATTTTCATTTTTCCTGCTTGAAAAGGCTTGAAACTGCCACTCCTTGTCAACCTCCGGTTGACTCGTTGTGGCCCATTTGCCTGTAACAACTATTCTGATGCCCTTTTAATTCATAGGTGATGCCAGGAATATTCAATGATTTGGTACAGTACAGTGTTGGTATTGTCTCTTCATACCTAGTCTGTGTCTGGAATTCCAGGCCATTATTTTGCTATGGTGTGCTGCCCATAGGACAATCCATGGGCATTCACAGATTCAGTCAAACCGAGTTCAAAATCTTGAATATAAAAGTGTTACATCCATCTTCCCGGTGACTGTGACTGTGGTATTGGGCATTCATGAACACTATGTCATCTTTTTGCATCCAATTTTTGTGGCCAGGTAGGATATCCTCCCTTACATTTTCTTAGTCTGCTTCGGACCTAACACCGGCATGTCCTTGGAAATTGTGCCGGTTCTGCAGGCCATCAAAACCCAGCTATTTTTGGAAGCTTTTGTTCCATTCCTGCGTGCTCCCCAGCCTCAATCTCGTGGATGAGGTGATCAGCTTAAATCCGACGTTATTTACAGTTGCCAGAGTATTCACAATGTGTTCATATATGATCTTTGGAAGTAATCGCACTTCAAGAACCAAGTTGGCGACATCTGAGCATTTCAAAAATAGAAATCCAACGGTTGAGTGGAGATTTGAACATCTCGACGGTTTCTAGTGGAGCTTTGGAGCAATTGACGACATGCGGTGCTCGGCAGCCAATCAGGTTTATCGAGAGTCAAAGGTGTTCGATTCTTATATAGATGGGCCGTGCATGTTTTGCTGCTATCGCTAGTCTCACACAGTGACACCATTATCTCCCCCAAGGACAAACAGTCTCTACTTGCCCTTACCACCACCACCTATCGGCACCTAGCAGAGGCGCAGTCAACATCACACCGGACACAAGAGAAGAAAGTGGGGACAGTTTCGGGGATGAGGCAGAGTGTGCAGTCAGGGGATGAGGCAGAGTGTGCAGTCAGGGGTGGGGCTGAGATGGAAACGGTAGAGATATGAGTTAAGGGCGAAGTGGGATGTACGCAGCTGTGTAAGCATGCTACACTGCAGGCAACTCAGATCGGCATACAGGCGTGCCAAGGCATTGGAGGGCTTGGGACTGTCGAACAGGGAGAGGTAGAGGTAGCGCAGGGACAAGGTCCACTCCACGATCCAGCGCTCTCTGAAAGCCTTTGCACCCGCCACTAGCGCAGCCGCCTTGCTCATCAGGAGGGGGACTCGAGGGCAGTGATCCGGGACATGAGGGGGGAGGAGGAGCCCTGGGCTGTCTCCTTTGTGCATGCGTCAACGGCCTCGTTCCCTGCGATCCCCATGTGTGCTGGGACCCAGTGGAGTCGCACCTTGAGGGTGGGGTGGGCGCAGAGGAGGCGGCAGAGGAGCGTATGGAATGCCGAGAGGAGGTACTGCTCCGGTTGTGGCTTGGGAGCAGCCAGCGCGATGATTGCGGGCTGGCAGTCAGTGAAGATGTTGACGTCGGTTAGGCACGGGGTGCCCTTGATGATGTCGAGGGCGAGGATGGCACCCACAACCTCCGACTCGAAGACAGTATGCTCCTCTAGTGAGCCGAGGTGCTTCATGTGGCTGACTCCCTCCCTGTTTCCATTCTACACGACTGCCGCTGCTCCCACCCCTCCCTCGTAGCCCGACCCATCCGCGTACACGCAGAAGCCCTCAGTGCGTCACCTCCTCCATTTCCCTCCTCGCAGCCTCCCTGGACATGGACGTGGGTACTGTATCTTACTCACTCGTATCCAACACCGAGAGAGAACTCTATATTGCCACTAACTTCGCTCGTGTCTCAGAGGCGCACCTATTCGTCTGTGTCTACATGCGTTACTCGGATCCAAGGGTCTCTATCACGATTCAACCCATTGATTGCATCCAAGATCATCACAGCCTCTGATGAACCCCCCTATCTTGATCTTGATAGATAGGACAGATGGTACGATGAGGCATTAGGTTGAACAAGATGTAGATTAGATATCAGATACATAGCTGAACATAGCCTACCACAGCCTGATCCCAGTACACAAAGATAGTACACTAGAACAGTATTTAAACAGTAGTTTCGAGCTTTTTACTTTAGTCCTTTCATTCTATCATCTTTACGAAGCCTACACTTGCTAAGGCTCCAACCGTTTCCATTTGTAAACGTTTTCAAACGGTTTTAACCGTTTTTATTTCTGTTTAGTTTGCCTGGGGTAACAAACAGTTTACAAACCGTTTGTAAATGGTTTAGACGGTTATCAGAAATCAATTACTTACCACAGCTTAGAGGTTGTGTTCTGACACAGGAATTTGGGCCAACACCGTCAATCAGAATGTTAGAAACCCAAGCATAGTCCAGGAGCACAGAACTGCTCGCCGACAGGCAGGACCATCCAACTTCGTACGCCTTTTGATGGCAGTCGGCCTTCTCGGAAAACGGCATGCCTGTATTCCGCCCAGTATCCCGCCTCCACGAAAATCTTTGTTCACTTCGGGATCAACAGATAACATTCAAATTCATGTATGCAGGTTCAGAATGGTCATATTACTTGATTTGACCCTTCTACACAGGTGCGAGTAAAATGGGTTGAAAAATACCATTTATAAACTGTTTAAAACGGTTTAAAACTGTTTATATACCGTTTCCGTTTGTTTTGCCTGGGTCCACAAACGAAAACTAAATGGTTGGAGCCTTAACACTTGCTCTCCAGGACTTCATCATACCGAAGTCTTGCCACTGAGTCCTGGGTACTCAGTAGTGAATTGTGAGATAAGATGTAAGGAATCAGCCTTGTAAACAAACACATGCAATTTTTTTTTACTTACTTTGAATGGTCCCAATATCGAGATATGAGATTGATTTGTACTTGTTAGCATCAGTAGGCTAAGAATTGTCGTAATATACACGTGACAATCATCTTATCTACACTTAACCACCAGCCCGCTTCAAGCTTTATTCGTCGTCGTCGAGTACCTCCGAGAAGGATAAGGAAGGAGTGACTGATACTCAGTCTACTAAACGAAACATATGATTCTCTACGAGCTCACGACTAATGCTTTACGACTTTAGTGTAGTCTGTAGTTTACCCGGTGACAGGTGTATGGAGATCGCAGTTATTACATAAACATCGGAGTTTGAATTTGCCCCAAGGCTCTGCAGCACTTCCAACATCCTCCCCGTAAAGATTTTGGAGGCAAAATGAGTTGAATTTTCATTTCAAAGACATCTGTATGTTCACAATGGGTAATTTTGTCCATGTGGGAGCTGGAACGAAAAGGCTGCTCGGTAAGCAGCCGAACCATCAAAACTCGGCATCTTTGTTCTTGATGTTTGTCGGTGAGACTTCGCGGAAGACAAGACTCAATTTGAACCACGGAACTTGAAACTTACACTAAATTATGCAAAGACACATTCTGAAAGCCGTCTTAAGATCCGCTATTTTTTTGATTATATAATAACATCGATCTCCGATCAGGGATCACGGGTAATCGACAGACTACAACAAAGCGAAGTATGAGCTCAATTTTGGTTGTACCGTCTGTTTATAAGAGACTAGACTTTAGTGCTTATCTCCACCTTATCTCGCTCCTCTCGAATATTCAGGGGAGTCGAGAAATAACCCTGCAGAGAGCTAGGATATCCTGCTCTCGGTTATTTCTCCCAGAGTAGGACCATCTTGTATTGTAGGGTCTTACCACAATATAAGGCTTCGAACTTGCTAAATTAGACCCTCGTAAGGCTACGTGAAGCCTTACATAAGATAACTATGAGATCTTTTTTCGCTCTTTAATATCAGTCTTTTTCTCCAGTTATGGCATTATTCTTCGCAAAATATTCGTACTCCGTGGTTGAAGTGCCTACCTTGTAAACAGTACTTTTTTCGAGGGCAGACCGTGGTTTGTACAGACAAGTCCATAGTTGATCGGGGCGTACACAATTGTTCCTAATCGGGACATGACATGTCACAGTCTCTACCTCGAACTCTTTAGTACAACTAGACTGTGGGCAGGGCTGCCCACAGTCCATCCTTTTCAGGCAACCGCTCACGCTCGTGGCCAACGCCATCAACCACAGTGCTGCCCATGGAACATCCCGCGACCACGATGGACGACTTCCTTTTGAGTTGGAGTCGCCTCTACCTGCCTCTCAGCATCTTTTACCCCAAGGTTGCCCCCAAAGAATGGCTGTACGTCTCTCGCGTCTCTCCACTTTCTGAAATTTTAATCCTGGAGCAGTCGAACAACAACATTACTTTTCAAGAATACCAATCCTACCTTCGGTTCCTGGCGGAAAATCCAGGCTTCAACACCGTAGTGCCTACTACTCCGACTCCGACTCCCATCGTGCCTGCGCAAGCTTTAGCCCCTCCTGTCACGCAGCAGGAGGCCGGAGAACGTAGGCACCAATAGGTCCCACTTTTTTTCTCTCGCTCATTTAACATATCCCAGCTCCCGCTCCCGTCAGTCAACCGTACCAAAGCGCGCGCGCACGCATCCAGCCGACTCCGCTCATCGCCCCGGACTCCTACCGGCATTTCCTTGGCATGGGGACGCTCGCGCCGTCCGCGTCTACGCTGAACACGTCACACGTCAACCGGGAGCGCGTTCGCCATGCTAACACGGTGCTTCCCCGCAGCGCCACCTCCGGTTTACCGACCAGGTGTTCACGCGGCCCGGCCCAGCCCAGCCCAGTTCTTGCGCGCCGCCATAACACCAATACTCTCAACCTTTCGCTTTGCTTGGTTGAAGGTGCAAAGGCTCCGACTGTAAATGTGCTCGTCATGATCTATCCTCCTCTCGTACGTGGATCTGTTTGCGATTTTTTTTATAGCCTTCTGAACGAGACCTCCAGGATCATGAAAGTGGCTATCAACATCACCTCATATATTGTATGCTGCACGCGGACTTCATCGAAAAATTGGGAGAGTACGATCTCGTGTATCGTTATACCCTCCGCCTCGACTCTTCTGTCAACGATTTGCTGAGAAGAGTTGTCAGCGACATGGCTTCATCTCCATCGGCATTCACCTTCCCTGTCGCTCGCCGCGCCTCGACAGCAGCCTCCACAGCAATCACCACCGTCCAGCTCTTAGGTCTCGTGGACAGAGGCCGGCCCCACAAGATGCTAGGTAAGGCTCCAACCATTTCGTTTTCGTTTACGCTTTGGCCTAAACTAAACGGAAATGGTAACAAACATTTAAAAAACCGTTTAAAATGTTTGAGAACGGTATTTCTTTCTCACCTTTGGCCCTGATGCATACAGAGCAATTCTGAGTACAGCGAGATATGAGGGGATTGTTCTGAGGCTATGGGATTGCACCAAATCAGGTCTAGTGACACAGGGCATGGGTTACAACACTGTGCGCACTATCCCGCCCATATTGCCGGCCATCAACACATCAATGTTGCATTCACATGGATGCCGCCCATCGAGTGTTCGGCTGAGTACATAATTAATCCTGAACCAATTGACCTTTAGATATCAAGAAAGGACCTTTATGTGTACACGAAACCGGCTTACAAGCCTTCACACACCATTGATCTTGGGTAACCGTTTAACCGTTTATAAACTGTTTTCAAGCCGTTTGGTAAGGTGCCTAAATTAAACGGAAACGAAAACAGTTTTATCCGTTTAAAACGTTTAAAAACGGAAATGGTTGGAGCCTTAACGCTAGGTGTCCATTTGCGCGTTGAACCACACACATTGGACATGACCATCGAGGACCTCGCATACAACCCCAACCATTTTGCTGGCAGGAATTCAATCAGGGACGGGCAATTCATCATCCGTCTCGGTACGCCTCTTTCTTGTTCTTTGTTACTTTCAAGCTTACTGTTTCCCTTAGCCATCATGGGCGAAACCCTGCTTGGCCGTCGCGGTGGGCGCCGTCATGGCTGCATTTTGACCCACATCTACTCGCTCTTTCCCGAAGATGGCAACTCAAAGGCTGACGACAACAACGCCACGTCCGGTGGAGAGTCTGAGGACGAGGAACAGGAGGTCCGTCGCCTACTTTGGGTGAGTACACACTTGTTTTTTTAGAAGCCACGGTCATCTCATCTTTGTTTATTCAGCCTATGACCACTCAATCCACCCGGCCTAACACACGCAACCTCACAAGGGCATCTGCTGTTCTTGGGCCAGCGCCTCCACCGCGACCCGCCTCGTGCTCCGTGACCTCCCGCTCTCTCGCTCCCCAACTCCCACTACACGCCCGGTTACACCCGCCACCCCTTTCGCTCTGCCCCCACCATCTGGGATGAGAACTCAGGCTACAACTCCCGCTCCGATGGCTCCTATGGCCCACACCGCTTCACCAACGCCATCATGGCTGCGGCCACCAGCGGAAGTGCTCCGCCGCCATTGCGAGTGCGCGGCAGTGATGTAGATGCTCATTTCGGTGAGCTCCTCGATGCTGCTGGCCGCCGCGGCGACTACACAGACCTCCTCACCAAGGATCGCGGATTTGGACTGTGAGTGTTTCTTGAAAAGCTCTTCCATTTTCCATGCTGACCCAAATCCTCAGCACAGACGGCGTGGCGTACGGGGAAGGCGTGGAGCGGGAGGTCATGATGACCATCTTCAAGGGCTTCACCGCTTCAGAAGCGCAATGGTTTGAGCGAGGGGAGGACAACAACCTAATCCTTCGAACTTTGTTCTCTGTAGGGTCACCCATCCCGATACCGGAGCGTCGTCTCGCGCTGTGCAAATGCCTTGGCGCACTCTGTGGGTTACTACTCATATTTGGACAGCTACCCAGTGTGATGAGCCCCGCTCTATTCCAATACCTCATCCACGACGGCAACTTCCACTCCCTCAATCCATCGTTCATAGGAGAGTGGTTCCCGGCACTGCGCGCACTCATTCTCGCCTGGCTTGCACTTGACCCGGAAGATCAAGACTTGAGTGAATTCCAGGCACATTGCATAACGTTTCACAACATTGAGGCGAGCCTTTTGTTGTTCTGTTGTTCCCCTTTCTCACTTTTTTCACCAGGCTACAGCTTTTAGGTTCCGCGATCTCCTTACGCACCGCGCGTTCCCCATTACGATGCTCTTTCGGGCAACCATTGCGACTGCGACATTCGACCACCCCGAGATGCGGAGCTTCCGCGACGGGTTCTTCCTGCCATGCCGCAATGGCTTCAATCTCCCCAGTGTGCGCCTCTCTCCTTTTCCTGCGACCCTTGCTGATTACCTTTTAGGCAATTCGCAACTTCCAGGGTGGCTCTGAAACGTTCCTCAGTCTCGTGGCCACCTCTCATATTTCCTCGGCCGATTCTGTTCTCCCACACCTCGAGGCCATCAACCCCGCCAACCTCGACACGCATATCAATGCTTTGCGCGGATACATCAGCGACATCACCCTTACTTTTGATATGTTAGTTGAGCGTTTTCTGCGCGGCCGAGGCATTCCTTGTCCTGTGAGGTTCGAGGAGTCCACAGGGGCATTTCACCCCATCGTCGACCTCTCAAAGATCAACACCATCGCCTTTCGCCCGCAGATGGTCGTCTGGGTAGCTACGGGAATGCCGTTTTTTTTTTTTTTTTTCTCTTTGTTTATTCTCCTTTGTGCCTAGGGCATATGGTAGAGATCAAACTACAACTTTTTTACTACGTGTTTTGTCCATATTTTTGTATCGTGCAAACTCGAACGCTGAATTGAGTAGACTGGTACCCAACCAGCGTGGCGGTGCCACAGAAGCGAGGCGGGGAACTCCCGGTGCAGTGATCCTTCCCACGATCTGACATTCCAGCCCAGCTTCACATTTTTCCAGACACCCCCCAACCATTATCCCCTACCCATCATCCCATCCTGATCCTATTTCAAGCCCAGACTGATGGAATTCCCTTTCTCGGCACTGTGCAGTGATGCCTTCGGTTCTCTTTTGGTGGCCCTCACTATCAAAATCCCCAGGCAACATCCACTGGGGCAAACACTGCCTAACAATGCCGCACTTCCACGGCCGGGCAGCAGGAGGTTTTTGAGTATGACCGCAATCTGCGGAGCTGAATTTGCGGGCCGCTGGGTGATGTCCAGCTGTGATCCGAAGATAAGATGAAGGTGATATGATGTGGCGTGGGATGCTCTGGTTATCAGAGGTGGATGGCAAATGTTGCCAAAGGGGGACATAACAAAGCCAAAATGATGGGAAATCAGCAGTGAGAAGCCGAAAAGTGTCTAAAGTGTGTCTTTTCGGTGGGAGGGGGATTCAAACCTGCGGCCCCAAAAAGCCCGTTACGTAACCGCAGGTAACGTGTTGAACGTTGCACGGTAGACCACTACACTACCGTGCCCCTACGGGAACGCCGTTCCTGAGCCCAACAGGTGCCAACGTCTTGGTGAGTGCATCTTCCATTCTCTTCCGTTCTCCTTGTCTCATGCTCGTCGATAGCTCAGGCCCATCAACACTCACGGAGATGGCTATGGCGCTCCAGGTGACAATGCCGTGGCGCGCGATAGGCTTGCCGGCGCCGGGACCTTCCATCTCGCGACCTGCTTCCGCACCATTCGCTATCCCGTTGAGTATGTTCTTCGCCTCGCTCAGGTCCATTACAGCCCAGAGTCAGAGCCAGCAAATTTTCAAGAGGCCTTCGATTTCTGGTTTCTCTACCAGTGCCTCATCGCCATCGGACGTCACAACATCCTGTAATTCCACCAGGCCTTGTTTACTTACCGTGTAGTAGTACTATCTCTGAATATTCTCGTTCCGTACTATGTCTTTCCTCGAAACTTGATGTGATACATGTAGCGCTCTAAATCTGTATTCTGCCTTGTAAAAGAAGTCCAATGAATAATGACTCTCAATTTATATTTTGCGCGTAAAATTGACCTGCGTTAAAAACACGTACCAATGTGTGACGTGACATTGTCACCCCGGTCTCTCTCCCACAACTCGTTAAGGTACGCGTTTTTCTTTGTTGTTTTGTGGTCCTGGTCGCGGGCGGCAGCAGATATCGTGCTAAGAATCGACACCCGGATCGGGCACACCATGCCACCAACGTGTTTACTGACTCAATCTCTTTCAGGTGTAGTTCCCCCTCCCGCAATGTGTAAGTACCTCTATTCCCCTCGGTTTCACGCGCTAAAATTCCTACAGGCGGGTTGCAGCGCAGAATTCCCACCGCTCAGGACCTGCCTTGTGCGGAGTTGTGCCGCCTTTGGCACGCACCGTGCAGAGAAGCGAGATCACGAGGAGGGAGAAATCGACGCGTCGAACGATGTTGACCACCGGCTCCTCTTCAAATCAATCACTGCTTATTCGCGTTGGCACGTTGGTGAGTGAATCCCATTGCGTGCACCGGCCTTGATGCGGTTGGCAGATGATAGCGTGCCTTTGAATTTCTCGTGCAGCTATGCTTTTCTGACATTGGTTGCGGGACATATGTGCATGAGGTAGGGTTTCGAGGTGGGTGCTCGCGTGTCTTCGTTGTGTTTCACACTACTGACTTTATTTCACCTTTCACATGGCTGAGCTTGCGGGTGAGTTTATGGTGCGTGGCCCGCACTCTTTCATTCATTCACACTCGCCTATATTTTTTCGCATTATTTTGAATCCTGTATGTGGTAGACGATAACGCGCCTTCGAATGTCTCACGCGGACGTGATTTTATGGTATTGGATGATTTGGATTACGGGACAAGCATGCCAGAGGCGGGACTATAAAGTGTGTGTGTGAGATCTTCAGATTTTTATTGTTTTGACTTGAATCCGGACATGACCTCATTGCAATTATTCTTTTTTCCCACTACGCAGCGTATGGATTTTCATTGGCTCGTTCAAATTTTGGCTTCAAGTCTTGCCGTCCACGAAGACCTGCGGTGTGTACTCCCCTATTTCATTTTTCACCCACTCCCGCTCTTCTTTGCAGCTACAAGTTCGTTAGCAAACGCCCAGAACACCAAGGAACAGACTTACAAACTCGTGAAGCTCGTATTGCATGTGTAACTAGCTGTACTCGTGAATAAATATCCATTTTCGCTCAATCTCCCGTGCTCCGCCAGTCCGAAACCCACCTGCGATGCACCTACTCGTTTCTTCTCATATCATATCCCATCTTAATTTCGCACACACCTCTTTTCCCTTTGCTCGTTTGCACGCCACAAGCTGGTACCATCAGCCGGAGCCACGATCAGAATCAAATGACAAAAGAAAAGATGTACTGAACATTTTGTCCGAGTTGTCCATACCTCTTTTCAATGTCTCAATGTCCCGCGTCCGGCCCCGCCAGTCCTGCCATCTGCCTGGGTCCATCTCGTTCTGGAACCGCGCTGCAAACTCAAATCAGCAGCAACAGTAATGAAGAAAGAAAAGAGGGAATGTACCTGCTGGCGTTGCCGTACCATCCACCTCAAATCCCACCCGCGCTGTTTCGCCCCTCATTTGCCCGAGGTTTTATAGTCATTACTGCGGGCACTGCATTCAAAGATCAGCAACCCCTTATGAGAAATAGGAATCCACGTATCTACAACACTGTGAGCAGCATTTTTAGAAGATTTTCTCGGAATTCAAGTCAGCCGCAAATAAATCAAGAAGAATCGCCTCGTTTTTCCGTGCACATTGGCTGCAAGTCTGGAGAGGCAAACTAGTCAGAACAAAGCCCCCCAAAGAAATATGAACAAATGCACTCCAAGACCTCAGACTCCAATTCAAGTTATGCTGAGCTTCGAACCAAGCCGAAAAAAAAGGGTGAGGTTGAACTTGAATTGATCAAACACAAGGAGCGGGTGCCTAGCCGTCGATCAAGGGTATGTGTCGTGCACCAGAGTTCACGCTGACAAAATGCGAAGTCAGGTCAGTGTAACACAAAATACTGACGAAACGAACACACAGACATGGTAATACAAGCTAATTCAAGGTTGGAACAACACTGAAAGCCGCAGAAATAAAACCCTTGGTTAAACAAAGAGGGAGATTCAGTCACATGTTGCCGAATTTCGGAATTTGTGGATGCACCTGCGGCCAATGAACTGAGAGAAAAAATATGGTAGCCAAAGTAGAGAGCTTAGCTTCTCATGGTGTATCTGTACTACAATAAGTAGTTCCCACAATCGATCCTTCGGGTTGAATTGAGGTTGAATGAATAAATTAGAATTGTTACATCCAAGTCAGTTAACTGTTGACTTGTGGGGGGGAGCCAGTAGAAGCCAAAGTAATGATAGACTCCGCCCGAGGACAAGCTGGAATATATTATTAGATGTTGAACCGATAATTCATGGCCCTAAGTAAAGGAAAAGTCAGTGCGTGGTCGAAGAGGAAATAAATCGAAATGGACCTATACAGGCATATTTCCGTTGTTCTGGATAAGATAAAATGGGACCAGTACTCTCATGAGCCTCAGGCTTGGTCCGACTTCGAACTGCGTCAAGGGAAACGATCTCATTGCCAACCAAAATCAAGTCAGTTAAATCTTTCTCGACACTTTATATCAGAAGATTGAAAAAGCAGATCAGATTGTCGTTGGCTATAGACGCGGAGCAGGCAATTTAAAACCACAATCAGCCCCGTACGCTCAAGCCCCTCAACAGATGAGATGAATTCAGCATATAATTCCTAGTAGTAAATCTATCCGGAATGGTCAGCATGAATTACAGCCAAAACATGGGAGCTATCAAGCCTAGGAAACCAGCCGTAAACCCTGACCCCTCAGTGTCTCCTCCTCTCGCGTCAATTCTTTCATCCACCGCCGATAATCTGACTCGTTCTCGTGAAATTGCAAGCAACACATATAATCGCACCCGCAAGTACATTTGGGGCAATGCGCTGGCAGTACGCAGTTGCAATCGAAGTTAGGAGGTGTAGGGGAGCGTGGGCGAGGTGCACCGTATCCGTAAAAGGTGGCACCGGGAATGGGTTTATCGTTCAAATTATCAGAGTCTCGTTCTGATTCAGGTTCGGACTCAGACTCGGACTCGGATTCGTGGTGAATTCCCAAGGTGCGGCGTATTGCATTGGACACAATGGTGGGCCGTGGCCGTGGGGATGGTGGTCGTCGCTCATATTTGTGCTGAGTCTTGGCCATGAGGGGCCGCTGAACCCGCTCATCGTAAGCCTCAGTGCCGTCAGCCTCAATACATTTCCTGCCATGGTTATTTTAATTGCAATGGAGCCAAGGGGTGGGCGTACTTTGCACGCCTCAGAGAATCAGCAGCACGTATGGAGTCTCTATTTCTACAGGAAATGTTAGAGACATACAGGAGAAGAGGATTTCACCGACGTCTCGCGGTATTTAGCAGCGGATCTTAATTGCCCTTCCTTCTGCGTCGTAGTTGGGGGGCGAGTGCGAATTCTACAACATCCATGAGTTCCCCAGTGAGGCACCAGCACGATTGTGGCGCACCGGCGCATGCGTTCCTTCGCAGAGGCTCGGAACTTGCCCTTGTGTCTGCAGGAAATATGACTTCATTTCCGATGTACATTGATTTTGCGATGCTTACTTGGATGCATAGCGTGCCAGAGCAGCTTGGCGATGTGCGCGTCTAGTCTCGGGATCGAATATAGTTTTTGGTCGAGCCATGTATGTGCCAAGGAAGTGGTGGATGGGAGGGAAGAAACCAAAGCGTATCTCGAAACATAGCCAAACTATGCTCTAAAACAGTGAGTTCGCGATAATAACACATTATTTAAATCATCCCTCGATTGTTTCCCAACCGAAAATTACAATTCTTTGACTGAACACATATGTGTTTCACCCGCAGGTCCCCAATTATTTTCAGGAAATTCCAGATGGAATGTCGGCCGCAAGGCTTGAAATACGGTTTTGCCAAAAAGCTGTCTTGCTTCTTTCTAATCTACTTCTAGACAGACCAGGGGCCTCTGAGACAAAATTTCAAGACATTTTGACAAGTGGGTGGCCAGGTATAAGCTCGACATTTGCCTTTGATCACTCATTGATGCACTAGGGCACATTCTACCAGGTGTATTATATATGTATATACAACAGAAGTCTGGGCATTATCCTACAGGGCTAACGAAATGAAAAGATACATTATAAATGACGAGCAACTCCGTCTGCAGCCCAAGTCGCAAATGTCCATGCACTTATTGCCCTGGAGCATCACATTTATGATCTCAGATTCTCATCTCACCATGCCCCGATGCGCTGGATCCAAGGAAGCTCGGGGAGGACGGTAACACCCGCTTGTTGAGATTCACCCTGGGGTGTTTGCAGTGCTGTCTGAATTTATTAGTAACAGGCGCGAGATGACACATTTGAATATCTTCAATTCAAAACACGGCTAGCCTCGACGAATTTACCTGGTTAAACAATCTCACGAGCGAGGGAGCAAGCTCAGGCTGTAAAGAGAGGTCAGTACCGGGATTCCTGTGCCGAACTCAAAACGAGTACTCACGATTCGGGCACCACAAAGTAGCACAAGTCGCCGCACGCGGGGCTCGACATCGAACACACATTGCGACCTGCTCGCGCTCGTCCTCCTCGAGTGCGGTGGCACCGAGGTGCTTGAGCACACCGAGCATGGCAACGTGCACCACCGGATCCACGTCGCGCGAGGCGATCTCGAGCAGCCGGCCCTTGAACCATTCAGTGAAATGGTGCACCTGCGGTGCATAGTTGGGTTGTATGTATATGCCCGTGAGCGCGAAGTGCGAGGCGCACGGGCGTAGTGGAACCAGAAAGAACCCAGCCGATGTAGCATAGGTAGGCTGCATCCAAGAAGTGCGCGGGGTGCTTGGTGAACTCCGTGCCGAGCGCGAGCGTGCACTCTGCGCGGATGATGGGATCAAGGTCGCGGTAGCGGTGGACCAAAACGCAAATTCTTTAATGAACTCTTTAAGCTTATCGCGGTGCTCGTGGATCTCGGCTGCCTTCGCGTCGAGACCTTTGTCGCGTGGCGCGGCCGGTGCGGTGCTTCTTCTCGCCTTCGTGTTAGCGGGCGCTGAGTTCAGCCTCTTTCTCGACGGCAGCAGCGACGTCGCAGAGGGCACTTTCGAGCTCTGCTCATCCACGGAGCGCAGATCTTCCGTAAGACGATCCAACTCTGTAGAATCTCCTTGAGGTTTTCCAGGCCACGTAATGCAAAGGTCGAGTCCTCCTGCTCAGTCCCATCGAGAAGACCAAGTCAGCTGCGCGTACAGCGTAGCCCGCCGCCGCGTCAGTATCTTGTACCGGGTCTTCACATCAGTGCGCTGCCACACCGCCAGCTTCAAGGTGCCTGCGCCAACGACATGACGTGTGTCTACTCCTGCGTTGAGGCTGCGCTGATGCGGCGTAGACCATCGACCGTACACATGGCATCGACGGCGTCCCTCACTCGCTCATCCAAAAAAAAGTATCGCACGAGGGATGTACTCATCCAAACGCGGCAACTCGGAATATGTAGGCTGTACTCTGCCAGCTCGAACACGATGCTCACTATCTGTACGAACACATGTCAGTCGATGTACCGTATACGTGATGAGGCTGAGACCGGGAGGTAGAAGAAATGGGAGGATGAAGATGAGGATGAAGATGAAACACCGTCCAATCATTATGAGTAAGGTCGCAGGGCATCGCGGGTGCGTCGAGCGTTGTGAGTCGATTGTCGTCGTCGAGTCAAGTCGCTGTATGCAAGGTCAAATCAATCTTGCATTCATTCATTCATTCATTCATAATTCTATTTGAGTGCGCGCGGGCCCCTTGGGGCCCATGTGGCACTATACGTGATACATGGATGTAGTCTAGCTGGCATAATGGGACGCGCGGTAAGTGATGGTGCTTGGGTGGGAGATAAAGTAGAGTACGCTATGAGGGTGTGTGGAGGGTTTGGCGAGGCAGGGTGTCTTTGCAAGTAGTCTAAGTAAGAAATAAAAGGATCGATATTATTGGGATAAAGAGGGGGGTGGGGCGGCGGGTAAGGCTAGAGAGAGTAGCGGGGGAATCGGAGCGTGTCGCGCACGAACCGTAGTACCGGCTTGGAGTCGGATTTGGCCGCGAGGAGGCGGCGGAGGGAGAGGCGAGCGGTGCCGAGGGCTAGGATGAGGTCCAGGCGCTGGCGACGGTAGCAGGGGCACAGGAGGAGGTAGTGGGGGACTGTTTCCGGGACGAGGCATAGCTCGCAGTCCGGGGAGGGGGCGAGGTGGAAACGGTAGAGGTAGGCGTTGAGGGCGAGGTGGGTGGTGCGCAGCTGCGTCAAGATGCTGCACTGCGGGCGGCTCAGGCCGTCGTACATGCGGGCCATCTTGTTGCTCGGCTTCGCGTCGTCGAAGAGGGAGATTCGACGGAAGCGGGGTGACGTGGACCACTCCGCGAGCCATCTTGCTTTGAACTCCTTCGCTCCGGCGTCCAGGGCTGCTGCCTTGCTCGCAGGTAGGGGGGATTCGAAGGGGATGATCCGAGACAAGAGGGCGGAGGAGGCGCCCTGGGCCGCCTCCTTTGCGCGCGCGTCAACGGCTTCATTGCCTTCGATCCCTACGTGCGCCGGTACCCAATGGAATCTGATCTTGAGGGTAGGGCGGGTGCGGAGCAGGCGGCGGTGGAGCTTGTGGAAGAGAGAGAGGAGGTGCTGCCCGGGTTGGGGGCGAGGTGAGGAGAGGGCGGTGATTGCGGGCTGACAGTCTGTGAAGACGTCAACGTCGGTGAGTCGTGGGGTGCCTTTGATGACGTCCAGCGCGAGGATGGCGCCTGTGACTTCCGCCTCGAATACCGTGTGCTCGTCCGTTGTGCCGAGGTGCTTGGTCCTCCCTATCCACTCCTCGCCTCTGTTCCACACTACTGCCGCCGCTCCCACTCCTCCTTCGAATCCCGACCCGTCTGTGTAGATGCAGAACCCTCCGCGTCTCGTCACTTCCTCCATCTCCTTCTTCGCGGCGTCCTTGTCTGGCGCGATGTTTGTCGACAGCGTTCCCGGCGGGGCAGCGGGGATCACGAGGTGGGGGTCGATCGACTCGAATGGGCCGCTGAGGAGCGGGAAGGCGGCGAGGAGGAGGTGGATGGGGGATCGGTGGTAGCGTGGGATGTATCGGCACCGTTTCACGACACGATGGAGGGGGTGGGAGGGGGGGAGGGTGACCAGCCTGGCGCCGGCGTTGAAGATAGACCGGTTGAGGCGGATGTGGACTGGTAGTAGATTCGCATGGTAGTCGAGCACGTCCGTCGCCGTCGTGCGGAGGGCACCCGTGATGACCTTACACGCAAGCCGTTGGACCTTCCCCAGTGCCTTCGCGACCCAAACCGTTCCCTTGCGTCGCTGGTCCGTGTTGGCCGACACCGGTTTGTACCACACCGGGAGCCCATACTCCATGTGGGGGACGACGACCGTCTGGAAGAGCTGCCTGATGTACGAGTGTGGCAGACCGAAGGTGGGCGAGGAGATGCGGGACAGGGCGAGCATCGCCTTGGTTCCGCGGCTCTGCGCAAGCTCAACGTGATTGCGGAAGTTGAGCTTGTGGTCGAGGACGACGCCTAGGAGTTTGGCTGTGGTGGAGGCCTCGATGGTGATGCCGTTGAAGCGGACGGGGAGCGGGGAGTAGTGCTCAGCGTGTCGGCGTGGGGGGACAAAGTGGAGGAGCTGGAATTTGGGGAGGTCGAATTGAAGGCCTATTCGCTCCGCCTGCGGGCACGCCGTTTGTTCCATATGGGCCTCGATTCCTGCGACGTTGAGGGCGATGGAGTGCGACACCTCGACTCTGCTGATGTCGTCGATGTAGCCCGCGTTCTGGTCGTCAAGGAGTTCGTCGACGAAGATGAGGAATAGGAGGGCGCTGAGTGGGGAGCCTTGGGGGAGGCCGTTGGGGACGGGACGGAGTGGGGAATGGTGGTCGTCGAAGGTGAGTGTAGTGCGGCGGTCGCTTAGAAAGCTGCCGAGTATGCCGACAACTGCTTCCAGGACCTGCTTGGCGCGTAGGAGATGGAGGAGGTGTTCGTGGTTCCTCCATCTTGCATTAGTCGTCGAGTACAATCAATCTAAAAGAAAGATTGGAGAAAGAAGAAAAGAAAAGAACACACAAAGTCAGCAAGAAAGACAATGGAAAAGATGCGAGTAGCACGCACATTCGTAACCAACACCCTCCCTCCAAGCATGTCGCCTCTTGGCCGAGCTTGCTGACCTGTAGGGGTGGGGTGTCAGTGTTATGAATAAAGGGTGAAGTAAGTAGATAGAACAGTGAATGAGACAAGTGAAAACAAAAGGCAAACATGGAGAAAATACAAGACGAGGCAGCAAAAGGAGCGCACTCGCGAGTGGCTGAGCAAAGTAAGCACCAGTACCAAAGATACCAGTGGGGTGAAGCATCCACCTGAAAAACGAGAGACGCAAAGGTGGGGCACAGATGCACGCGGACAAGAGCCGCTCGGGATGGAGCGCAGCATGCATGTAGCACTCGGGGAGAGAACGATGTACCCCAAATTGTCAGGGAACGACAGCGAATATGAAGACATGGGGCTGCGAAAGGAGACCTAGGGAGGGAAATCTCACAGAAGTGCAAGGCGCCACCCCAAAAACAAAAATGGACGAACAAGCCACCAGACCAAGAGAATGCGGGAAAACAAATGAGAGAACAAATGAGAAAGGCACTCACTGAGTCCCAAGTATCCCTCTGCATCCAAAATGGGAGTGGATCACTCAGGTGCGAAGTAGAAGAGGTTGAAAAAAGGTCGATGGTGTCGCCGTTGTGGAAGACGTCAAGAGGAAATATGTTTGCGCATGTTAATTGTTGAAGCCATCGCCCTCGGAACAGAAGTAAATTATCCAGCAACCCGCAGCAGATATATGCAGTTGCGACACTGCATAAACCCTCCCCAGAGCTCCTCAGGAGGCAGGTTCAGCGGGCGCTGGGCCTGCAACGTGTAGGAGGCAGGATCTCTGGCTACAAGATAGTGTCTTGGGGCTCACAACGGACATGGTCAGTCATTACACTGCACATTTCCTCCCCAGAGCTCCTCGGGAGGCGGGTTCAGTGAACACTTGAAAATTGAGAGCAGGAATACTGCGAGAAAATTGCGAGTACTCAGACAAATAGGCAGCCAGCTCGCTCGGAACGTCCTGGGGGTCCATGAGACCTCCTGGCTGAACTAAACACCAAGGCCGGCTGGCGGAAGTGCGGAGCGGGCGGTGGCAAGATGGAGGTTAAGACCAAGCTGCCACCGCGTGACCATCAACAAACCGCGACTGTTTAAACAACGCACCCCAGGCACCTACGTGGACCTTGCCGTAAGGGCCTGTTAGGTACGTTAAAGTAGGGGGGTAAAACCCACCTAGAAGGGGCCCACCTTCGTGAAGGTATGTGCTTCTCTTAGTCAAGAAGGAAACTATTCCAAATTGGGCCGAAATCCCGTGACTTCCTTCGACCTCTTCCTTCCTCCACCAAAATGGTTCTCGGCTACAAGCGCTCCGTACGTGCTACCCAGCCAGCTGCACACGGCAGGCTCGGTACGCACTTCCAAAGCCCTCTGAAACGAGCCGACAAGCGCAAGAAACAAGTCGTCCGTGGGGTAGGTCGTGCGCAGAGACTTTTCACCGTGCGCATGGAGTTTGAGGCTCTCTTGCGTCGTGGGCCGGTCTCCGACGCTCGGAGCGCAGCCCCTACTGTCCCTGGCAATGAGGCTATCAGCTCGGACGCGACTATAGCTGATTGGATCGACGTGGAGGAGCCTCTGTTTGCACCTCCGCCGCCTTCGCCACCCCGGGAACCTGCTGGATGCGCCGCCCAGCGGCTTAACGACGCGTGGTATCGCCTTTTGCCTCAATTAGAAACCCCCTGGCTCCGTTTCTATGAGCGTACGCACGGCAGACCGCGCGATATCATTCCTGCTGTTATACAGCATGAATGTATCGCGTCCTGCGAGGCCTCCACGGTTACAAAGGTTAAATGTCTTTATCCAACTCGTATGTATTCCCATCCCAATACCTCCAATGTACTGACTGGTGTTTAGATATGCAGTGTGTTACTGTCACCACCTGCGGCTGCAGGCCGGTCGCAGTTCTTCTTGTGGAACATGGCGTCTTCCCCGCTTCCCCTACCAAGACGAAGACCGGTCTTGCTATTGACCTTCTCGACTTGTATCGCGCCCTCTTTGAGCGGTCCTGCGACGCGATCACGGCGCTCGCAGCTGCGCTTCATACCCTGTACGAGCGGCGGGGTTTCAGGGTTCTATCCGGGCAGGTATGTTTGAGCTACCCATATGTACATTCTTGCTCATCTTGTATCTACAGAAGGCCTTCGAGGATGAACGGGCGTCTGATCCCTATCGCCGCTTGCTCATCCAGGCGGTTCAGTGGGCCACCAACCTCAGGCATCGTGTAGAGGGCCAGGTAGCCGCCGCGCTCGCACGGGCAGAGTCATCATCGTCCCAGGCACCGGAAACAACGACGGAGGCTGTGGATCTGACCTCCACGACGACCTTCGTAGATCCCGTGACGACCTTCGTCACCTCCGTGGCGGCCTTCGTGGATCCCGTGACGACCACCGTCACCTCCGCACCGCCCTCCGCCACCTCCGCCGCCACTGAAGATACAGGGCCTGGAGCTCCCCCCGATCGTGATATGCCCCCTCCCGACGCTCCAGGACCATTGCCGCAGCCCTTTCCCGACACTCCGGACCTTCACCGGCTGGTAGACCTTCGCCGCAGCTGAAACCTGGGCGCGCCAACCGAATCTTACGCGAGCGGTGCCCGGCGTGCTTCAACCTAGAAGAATGGGGACGGCCAGCACATGAGTACACCACATTTTAATTTTCCAAGCCCTGCACTCACTGCTGCTTAAGAGGGAGGGATGTGCAATTTGGTGCGGATGGGTGTTTCAGCTACCGACACTTACGGAAGGCAGGGGACGGTCCCATTTCTTATGACCCCTCCCTTTTCATCCCCAAGCACAAGGTAAATGCAGTTGCGGAAAGGCTCGATGCAGCAAGAAAGCGTCCTGCTGCCAAGGCCAAGCCCGCTATGCCGCAAGAGGTAATCGACGCCTGCCAAGAGTCGTGGGACGCAGCGAATGAGAAAAAGCGGAAGGCCGACCCCGAGCATTACGATGCGAGCGGCATTTTCGTGATGACCTGCCGCCATGGGCAGGTTATATTCCTCTGCAACATAGATACTCCAGGCAAGCAGCAGCGCTACATCATTGCGATGCTGGAGGAGGCTGCCGAGCTCCTACCCTCGCATGCCACAATGCTGCAGGCCTACGATGTGGGTTGTGTTACAGAACACAGCGTCAATCTGGTGCATTTCGTTACCTTCGCCACCTTCGTCTGAATCATTGCCAAAGCACCCGATATTCCCTCCTGCTCTCCGTGAGCGAATCTCATTTGTGATAAACAGAATGCATGCATACGGGCATCATTGGGCTTGCCAGCTAGTATATAGTCCGAGGTTCCGCGTAGGGATGGGCCTTGCGGATCACGAAAGTGTCGAACGGTTCTGGTCGCGTATACGCAAGCTGATACCTCTCACAAGAGGCCAGTGGGTATGTCCTTTACCTTCTGTACTCTCCCTTTATCCTGATATGTCCTAGAATTCTCGGCGCATATGGATGATAGACCAATATGCCACCTTTGTCAACACGAAGGCCGCGAAGGTCTCGGAAACTGGATACACCGGCAGCAGCGCAAGAACATGACACCAAAGCACCGCGCGGCCTTGAAGACCCTTCAGGAATGCCGAGTCCCTGTGCAACAGCTTCGTGCAGAATGGGTAGCCCAGAAGGCAGCACAGACCTCTATTCGCGCCCGTAAGCCTCCCTCTCCTCCCTTTTCGAGTTCCTCAACGGCCCTTTCCAGATGCCCCTGCTCGCTTGCGACGTGAACTGGGTAAGGTCCTCTTACTCCAAAACCAGATTGACGCCGTGGAGAAGGCCATCAACGATACCAGGAAGACTCTACACGGTTCTGCCTCCCCGCACTCACTGGCTGTACTTTGCAGTCTCGAGCAAACCCATGAGAGGCTCAGCAGGGAGGCAGAAGAGTTGTATGCGTCGCTCAACATTCAGAAGGACTTCCCAGAGCTCCGCGATCTGCCTCTCGAGTTTGCGCAGACCCTTCTCTTGATGCGGGATTTGAAGATCAACATCCGCAAACGTGCCATCGGCTCATTTTTTGAATGGGAATCACTGGATCGTGCGGTTTCGGGAAGGAGAGAGGCTCTAGGTTTGTGAATGAAGAATATCCAGAGCTTAGCTAACATTATCCACACAGGGACCAAGCTTCACCAGTCGACCCACAAGGCCATATCCAAGCGCCAGCCGTCGCTCCTGAAGGCTATCAAGAAGTTCAATACGGGTTGCGAAACTCTCGAACGACTCCGCCCTCCTCAATGCAATATCCCCATCCCCTTTCCCCTCTCCACCCAACTGAACGGCCTCCGGAATGATCCAAGCCTCCACGAGGATGTCTGGATCACCGCATCAGATGGGCCTATTCCACGGTGGCTCAACGACGAGGACGTCCGCGATGGCATTCGGAGCTTACACGCTGCCGATAGGTGTGCAGAGGAGATTGTGCGATTGAACCTGGAACGGGATAATCTCCGCCGATGGCTTCTGGAGGAGCGGGGGTTGGTGAGGAGAGCGATAGAAATGGAGCAAGGTGCGTTCTCTGCTTGACATTTTTGCCTGCTAACCTTTCGCTTAGATTCCCCACTCACCTTTCTACTCCGATGGCGTGAGGATAATCTCGCGTATCTGGAGCGCTCCTGGGCCCCTTCTCTACGGTTCCAGGATGTTGAGTCCCGTTTTGTGACCGAATCGACAAGTTCTGCGACGACCTTCGCCACCTCCGCGGCCCCATCCCAACCTCGATTGCGGCCTCATCCTTTCTGTTTCCCCAGTCATTCGGGCCCCACTTGCTCTCTTCCTGTTGTTGATCTTCTTGACGAGGCACAGGATGCAGTGGAGGCAGAGGAGGGGATTCTTGACGAGGAAGCCGATGGATACGAGCTTGATCCCGGTGCCATCTCGGACGAGGATCAAGCCAATCTCATCAAAGAGGTGCTTCATGACTCGGACGACGTGACAGAGACCTCAGCTGTGGAGGCCTCCACTGTCTGCCTCGACATGCAATGGGACTATATGGTGAGTCCTGATGTATGATGATCTTCTCACAACTCACCGCTGCTTTTTGTTAGCCCTCCAATGACCTTGACATCTCGTTCATTCCAGATCTGGCAACACGCAACGCCTCTCTACAAGTCTTCACAGGCGACTGTTCCCACTTCGTAGTTCGCCCCGGGCGGCGCCCTCTAGAGATCACGACAGACGACTTGGCTCCATTCATCCATCGTACTGGCCGGCTCACTGGCTTTGGCCTCAATGGTGTAGCAGCTTCCCTACACATCCTTTTCAGTGGTGCCTTCTCCCCAACGAAGACTTCCGCAAACCAATGTGCCCTTTTCAGCACATATGATTTCCCGTGTGCCCACTACAAGGGTTCTGACCCCGATTTATGGCGCCTTGTATCACCCACCCAGTACTGGGAGAAGCCACTGTGGCTAATTCCGATCCATAGGCCAGAGGAAGAGCACTGGGTCCTCGTTGTTGTTGTGATTCCGACGCAGGAACTATTTTTCTTCGACAGTTTGGCTTCCCGCGGAGGTTGGCGAAAAGACCTTCGTGTGCGTCTTCCCTATCTCCTTTTATCTTCTGCTGAGTTGTACACAGGATGTCATGGTTCTAGTAACACGACTGGTTGCGCTGTCGAATCGCAATCAACACCCGCTGCATGTATCTACAGAAGATCCAAGCGAAAGGTGGGTTGCGCACCCACTTTTTACTGTGGTATGTCAGATTTATATGGTCTTTCCACTTTTATCCTCCTCTAATCCCTCCCCTCCCATTTTTAACAGGGTCATCCACGGCAAACTAATGGCTACGACTGTGGCCTATGGGTGCTTTGCATGATGGCCGCCATTATGCGGGGCCATCGAGACGTCCGTCTATCGGAGAGTGAAATGCCTTGGGTGCGGGGTGTGCTTCGGGACCATGTGAAAACACTCCCATTTACATAGGAGGTCGTTGCGTGACCTTCGCGACCTTTGTCACGACCTTTGTCACGACCTTCGTGACCTTCGTGATGACCCTTCGCGACCTTCGTTGCAGCCTTCGTCACACCATTCATTATGTTATTTAACCTGTATCACTCTTGCTAAATGAGATTCATGTTTCTTGGCACACACATATCACCAGGCTTAATTGTGAGGTCTCAATTCTACATATTTACAGATTTGGTATGTCTATTCAAGAAATTTGAGATCAGAGAGGTGGCAGATTGTGCGTGCAAGCCACTGGATATAATGTTCCAGCATGGTGTGCTCCCGGGATTGGTGGTAGGGGTTATATTTTCTCTCACTCAGCAATCTTTCTGCCCGCTCCCAGCGCATCCACATCTCACGGATCTCCGGCTGCAGCGTGCGCATCACAAACCCCCGGCCCTTTGTGCGCACAGTTTCCCGAAGCTCGATGTCCTGCCTGTTTTGTTCACGGAGTCGTGCACCGTGCATTACCTCGGCCAGGGATTTGGTGAACGCCAGGTAGGCTGGGGAATAGGGATCCGTGGTATCATCATCCTCAACAAAGGGCGGTTCTTCTTTCCACCGCCCGAGGTCGCTTTCGTCAAGTGCATCGGGCGAACGAAGCGCGGCCTTGAAGAGTTGCGCGCTATGGGGTAGGGGCTGATTGTAGAGCTCCAGCATCCGTGCGGTGGGTGCGGAGAGCGCAGGGAGGTCGGGGATGGTGCCCGGACGTGCTGATGGAACTTTGCGTCGGTGCGCAGGACGGCGGGAGGCTGCGCGGGTAATTTTACCTCTATACTTGTATCGTCGATATGGCACGGAAATGGTTTCAGAACACGCACTTGGGGCTCTGGACATATTTCAGACTACTTTCCCTACTAGCTGATGCTTGCTGAGCGAGGGTATGGTGCTTGGCGCGGCGGCCCATAATGAAGATGGTGGTAATGGTCCAAGATCTAATGAGTACTTGACTGCCTTTCGGCTCATTTCGTGCATCGGGTTTCCACCATCTCAGAAAAATCTGGTTTAAAATCAGAGGGCTTGGGGCAATCCAGCAAATGAATTCCCGACGTTTAAGTAGACAGATACGGCTGGAGATGCGTGTATGAAAAAAAGACCAGAGTGGTTGACGGTTATACAGCTGCCCATTGGCTGCCTGTTTGAGGTAATCCGAGGCTCCCGCATCTCCTGTTTACGTGTACAAAGTCCGAGGAGGGCGCGAAGGGTGGCGGCGGTGGTGGCGGAGGCAGCGAAAGTGGCAGCGGAGGCAAAAGAAGCTGTCACACTCTGTGACTTCATGACTTTTGCGAGGCCGCAGAGGCAGTGAGTGGCGGTGCAATTTGCGGCCACGGAGGTCATGTCCGTGACCTTTGTGACGAAGACTCTGGCACAGCCTCCATTTTCTTCTTCTTCTCTCTCCCTCTTCACCGGCACGTCTACCAAAGCTCTACCCCCTCCATCTCTAGTAAGTTTACTCCTATTGGCAGCCTACACTCCCTTCTAACCCCTTTTCAAGGATTTTCCCCCTCTTCTTGCACCCTGCTGCGCCGCGTCGTCTGCACCGCGTCTCTGAAAAATCCGACCTTTGCGTGTTCCTCGCGCGTTCCTTACCCTTCAACGTGTTCAAAGTACCCAAAAAGCACTCCAGGTATGATTTGGCTCTTTTTTTCCACCGGGGCGACCTTCTAACATTTCACAAAGGTCTTCGTTTGCTAATTCAAGCCGTGGCTCCATCTTGTTTTCGCGTTTTCTTCCCTTTTTCCCCCCGTATTCAATTCCAGGTATGTTTAAGTCTTTTTATGCCACTGCAGCAACCTTCTGACGTCGCACGAAGGTCTTCGTTTAACGCTGAGGTTTGAGAGTTCAGCCAGCATTCTTCACCTCCCCCCCTCAGGATTATGGCGTCATACGACCACAATCTTAGTCCCCTGTCGTCACCCGATAGAATGCCCACCCCCCCTCCACATGCCCTGCAATCCAGTATTGGCTCCAGCCACTTCTCCCATGGCGATCTCTCAACGTACAGCACCGAGTTTTTTAATGACGTCCTCGGACTGCAGGCACCCACAGTGGGCCCAAGCGCTACGCTACCCATGCCCGCCTGGTCCCTCATGCCACCTTCCCTCACTGCGGAAGAGCAGGAGGCGGTAGAGGACCCTTTCGCCAACGAGGACGAGAACGACGGGCATGGCGACGATATGCTTTCGGTAGAGGATGACGAGGAGGATGAGCTCGTTGACGATTCCCAGGTCCCGCCACCTGCGCGTCGTGTGTCTAAGCGTGCTTTGCATCCGCAGGCGCCGATCCAGCCGATCCGCTACCCTCCCCCTCCCGCAGAGGAGCAACTCGGAGGTGGCTACCCGCGCAGAGAAGCAACACCACCGACAGATCCCCCAGCCACGCGGCTGCGTCCCAACATCGTCCCTCCCCGTCGCGCGGATGAAGAGGCGCGTAAACCGCGGCGCACACAGTTGGTAAATGAGTCGGTGGATAGACACCGCGAGCGGTCGGTAGACGCGTCGAGGGCCCATTTGAACCACTCGTGGGCGGGGTTCCAGTACCCTTTCACGAATCTTCCACCACCTCCGCAACCTCCGCAACCTCCGTCACCTCCGCCACCTCCGCCACCTTCGGCGTTCTCGGTCCAATTTTCAGCACCTCCGGTGGGCTTCGTGCCGCCTTTGGTGGGCTTCGTGCCGCCTTCCGCCAATGCCGCTGGACCCTTCTCCTACCCTCCACCCGAGCCCCCCTCCACTCCTCCCACTCGCCCACAACGTCCCCGGGCAAAGCCAGCACATAGGAAGGCCAGGATGGATGCGGAGGCAGCTCCTAGCACCAGTGGGGGGGCGAGGAAACTGGTATCTCACCGGGCGATGTCGGACGAGCCCAGCGCATGGCCAGTAGCGCAGGCAGGCGCAGAGTCGACGCCGAAATCTAGTCGCCGTGCCCCTTCTGTGGACTACCAGCCTCCTCCACCACATAGCGCAGTGTACCAGCCTATCATGCTGCCGCCGCCGCCCGCTGGGTACGCACCACCCATCGCACCACCCACCGCCCGCCGCCCACCGTCCGCTCCCCTCCCCCCGGTGATTGAGGACTTGGAGCCGGGGGAGGAGCTCCCAATCCCGCCTTCTCCGCCACCCATCGCACAGCCCGCCGCACCGCCCACCGCCGACCACCTACCGTCTGCTCCCCTCCCTCCGGTGGTTGAGGACTTGGAGCTGGGGGAGGAGCTCCCAGTCCCACCTCCTCCGCCCAGTGACTACGACGAGGACCACCTGGAGAAGGATATTGGATGTCAGCCGACGTCGGCGCAGGCCGCCTTACTTGTCCAGTTTGTGCAGGTTGTGCGCAAGCTCGCGTTGGCATTCGGGGCAGAAAGTGGTCTTCACTCCGACCGCTTCCTCAATGCTGTCCTGCGCTCAATGCCCAAAAGGGGGGCTCGCGGCGTTAACGGCTGGAACACATACGAGGCTTTTGCGCGCAGCGAGGAGCACGCAGTGGAGGAATATCAACGAATTGAACCCACCTTCGATCCTCTCACCATGGACCTCCCCCTGCTCTCCACTGCAAACCTCAGCGCAATGTATAAAAAATTTCAAGAAACTTTTCCCGACGGCCAGGCGGAGGCGCTTTTAGAGAAGTACGCGGAGTGGGCGCAGCTCGGGGTGGATGACACTTTGGCGAGCCGCCAACGCCAGTTCAACCGGATCTGCAAAGGCCTTCAGGCATCGGTGAGTGTCCCTTGTTATTTTTTACCATATTTCATTCTCAAACTTCCGCAGATCGATGCTGCAAACGAGAAGGATTTTGACGCGGTGATTTTCATATGTGGGGCGTGTATCCACGAGGACAATGAGCTCGGCAGGGTGATTGCCACCCCTGCTCTCGAGAACGCGGTGCGTGTTTTTTCCCTTCTTCTTCCAGGAATTGATGCTCACTTCCTCCTAGTTCTCGAGGTCTCTGACGCACAGCACAACCGGCCTGCCCCTCCAGAACGATGACCTTCTCGCTGTCATGAAGCTTGCTGCCTAGTACGGAGGTTCTCTCCACTCGCTAACAACTTAATTAACCCTCTTTAGTTCTGGGCAGGTGGAGAAGTCCTTGGGAGCAGGGGTGACGCTACCCGCCGCTCTCGCAGCTCTTCAGAGGCTGGAGACGACGCTGATGCCCGCGGCAGCAGAACTGATGCCCAACAAGATGGCCTCCGCGACAGCGGCAAAGGTGTCCACAGCGGTCGCAAAGGTCGTGGAGGCTACGAAGGCCTCTACCGCGCAACCTCCTCGTCGCCCTGCCACCGCCTCCGCACAAGCGGGGCTCTCCACCAACCCCTCGCGTCCCCCCGCCCCTGTCGCCAGGTCCTCCAAACCCTCTGTTGCCGGGCCCTCCAAACCCTTTGCCTCCGTCGCCGGGCCCTCCAGACTTGCCACCGCCGCCGCCGAGCCGTTGTCCATACCCGCGATGCGCGACCGCTTTTGCAACATGAGCCGGAGATGCCTTTCTTACGACCTCTTCCACGACAACGGTGCACGAGCCAACGGCAACTTCCTCTGGGTACCGCTGGGAAAAACTCTGGCGGCGAACGATCTGCCCATCGTCGGGTACCCGACCAACGTGCGCCTCCCTGGCGAGGTCTCTAGAGACAAAGGTAGCGGAGCGTGGCGGGGTCACGACCTCAACTGGTACAACGTGGCGTTCCTGGAGCACGAGTCGAAATCGGGCTGGGGCATCCGGCTAGAAAGCCACCCCTACATGAAAGGCAAGTCTGCTCCCCTATTGCACTCTTTCCCTTTTAATATAATTGCACAGGTGATCTCGTCATCATCGGACACGACTATACCATCGCCGCCCCCGAGAGCTCCGACCACGAAGCCATCGAAGCATACTGGAAAACGTCGCGCGGCGCGCATGTTCGTTGCGCAGATGCCGATGGTCACGTATATACCGCTGTTGTCGACCTCCGTCATGCTGGGGATGCTGGCATCACGAAGCAGTTCATCAAGGCGGCGATTCCAAAGAAGAAGAAGGTGAAGGTGGAGGATAAGGACGACGGCGAGGAGGAGGAGGAGGAGACAGAGGAGGAGGTCGTTGCCTCGAAGGGAAAGGGGAAGGCAACGGCGGGGAAGGTGAAGAAGACGGCGCCGGCCAAGAAGAAGACGGCGACGACGAAGCGGAAGGTCTCCTCCGACTTCGAGGATGACGACGACGAGCTGGAGGAGGAGGAGGCAATGTCGCCGCCGCCCCCACCGAAGAGGCAGAAGCTTCGCTCGGATGGGCCCCCCACCCCGTTCCCTCCCCCGGTCCCTGCACCGGTTCGCACATCGCAGCGATCTGTCCAGCATGCGCAGCCAGCGCCAGTGCCCGCGCCCGCACCAAAGCCCCGAGCTAAAGTCAAGGCCACGAAAAAACAGGTTTCCGTCACCCCCCCCCGCCACCGAACCCATGCCCCCGGCCAACGACCCCGGTGCTGTGGCAGAACGGCGCAAGCGCATGCGTGCCGTCGCCAAGCAGGATGACGGGCTGTCTGGGAGTCGCGGCGCTGGGACCAGGAAGGAAACCGCGGATGCTGCCGGGCGGGATTTCCTTCTCCCCCCGAAGCCCGCAGCTGCTGCTCGCAGCCAGCCGTCCTCACAGCCCGCAGCCGCCCCCTCCCCCAACCAGCCGCCCGCGCAGCCCGCCAACGTGACCCAGATCGCCAACCAGATCGCCGGGCAGCTGGCACACATGGCCCCCGAGCAGCTCGCCGTATTTCTTCAGATGTTTCCGCCCCCCCCGCCCGCAGTAATTTGGACAGATTCCGTGCCTCCGCGACCTCCGCGAAGGTCTTCGCGCATCCGTGAAGGCCTTCGCATGTTTTTTTTCTTGGACTCTCATATCGCGCTACTGTATATACATGTCTTGGTATCCATGTATCATAGTCCAATGTCTTGCTAACCCTGTACCATTACTATATCCCTACTGTACATATTTCTTGCTGTACTATACATCCTTCTTGTATTCTATATATGAGCAGCGACGATTTTAGTGGGAGTGGGACTCGCCCAGTCCCACTCCCGTGCTTAGCCGAGTGGGACTCGCCTTGATGAGTGGGACTGAATGCGCGGCTGATCGGAAATAGATCAGTAGTGGAACTGATCACACATCAGTGGATCATCTGCCGGACTGTCTCTGCCGTTTTTCTGGTAATTGTTGTATTCATGAATTATTGGTGCAGGGTCCGCAAGCCGGTATGCAATTGCTCCAGTGAAGGTGAGTACTTGAACTTCTCCACGGCCCGGTTTATCCGAAGTTCGACGTGAGAAAACTGTTGATTCACTGCACAACCACCTGTCAAAGCTTTCCTTCCGCCCCTCATCGTATTCGGATCTCCATCAGTTCCATGGCCGGCAAAATTGGATCGCCTATTAAGCTGATCATTATCTTGCCCAGCTGACCCTTATTCCGGGCACTGTTGGGTATCGAGTCCGACTTTTATACCTTATCTCAAGCCCATCTTATGCACGTTGTTGGTCACAAACGCACCTCAACAACATGCGCCTTGGATGACCCTATTTGAGTCTTTCAGATTCCATACTGGGTAACTATGTTCATTGATGTCAAACGTGAAATGCATTCCTTGTCGCGGGAATCACTTTTGGATTCCATTTGAACCTCAGATGCAACGTTTTTGAGGTCCCGTGAATAATCTTTTCAAATTTTCAACCGCAGGTTTCTCCATTGTGCAATTTCGGATGCGGGCAGTCTCCACTTGGTTAGCTCTCCTTCGGTAAAACACTGCCGGTCTCACCGCCCTGATCTCGCACATTATGTGTTGGGTCTTGTGCTTTTTCGCTCCAAATTCCCCTCTTTTCAAGTGATTCCCGAGATCACAGAGACGCCTCGCGGTCTAGTTTCGCACCTCATGAGCTTTTCTGTTTATCGCATCATCTCTTTCTCGAGAGCAGCCTCAACTGTATAAATAGCCTCTCACCGGAAAACCAAGACTCAACCAGCATCTCATCTTTCTCGCGCCTCATATTTGCGAGGTACTCTGATTCCGAATTTTCAATTCACCCGTCGCTCATTCCATATGTGACAGATCTACCCTCCTAAACATCTCTGAGGTTCGATTTTTCGTCTTTAGTCTCCATCCCTTCACTGATAACCTGCTCTGCAGAACTATTTCTCTCGTCGGCTACTGATTCCGAATCTGAACGTTGGTGCACACCAAATTCTATCTAAATTTCCCTACATCGACACGCTCCTTCAGGCTCCAATGTTCGAAGCTGCTGGCGATATTTCGCAGGGAGACATCAAGGCTTACAGGAGATTTGTGAGTATTTCCTCCATTCGGGTCTTCATTCAGCCACAATGTTTCCTTAGGCATTTCCCCGGCTCTTGGGGATCCAACTCATGATCCCTTCTTCTCAGTCGAAAATGCACCCGACTGGATCACATCCCGTGGGTATCAACTCTATCTTGAGTATGATAACGGGGACATAGCTGTTGGTTCTTGGGATACCGACAATGCTACACCAACGCAAGTCCGATCCTATCGTAATTGTGTATGTTGATTGAATTTCTGTGCAAACGCTGACGCTGACACCCGATTGAGATGGCCGGGGAAAGCTACCTCCATCATCCCTTCTTCAGTCTCTACAAAAGTGAATCTTGGATCAGTCTTCTCGCCTTTCAAGCTTATATGGACACCTTTCACGGATCTTTCGACATGTACCGCACTCGGCACTCTACGCCTGTCAGTTCTCGTGCTCCGTCCTGCGCTCCGTCCTCAATAGGCTCTCGGGCTCCCTCTAGAGCTGGCTCATCCTTCTCAGCACTTGAGTCGTGTCCATCGAGCCGTGCCTCTATTATTCCTTCCTCTCATGCTCCATCTTCACGTTCCTCAAGCCCGCTTTCATTCGCCAACGGCGCTATTGTCATCTCGGACGACGAGCACAGCCCTCTGGCGGCTCTGGCTCCTCCTCTTATGGCCCCGAAGCTTGAGCGCGCCTCGCCTCTACCCCCTGTTGCTGCCGTTGCGCCCAGTGCAAAGAAGCGCAAGGGGAAACAAAAGGCAGGCCAACCGGGGATACGACTGACTCGTGAACTAGCTGTTGACGAGATTGTGTCGATTTCAACCATCCCTGCGACATGGACAGTTCCCCGAATCCATACTGCATACTTAGTTGATCTTCACGATTCTCAAGAGCTTTTGAAAGTTGGAAAGCGGATGGTAACAATCGACGGGTTCATACGAGCAGAGGTAATTCTGTTTTTCTGCTTTGTCGACGCTGCTCAACGACACGGATTGTAGGATCAGGATTCATGGAGTGGTTCTGGTGGTCACAGCAAAGGTGACGCGCAGACTGCCGGTTTTATGCCTGATTCGACCGAGAGCATTCTTTGTCGGCGCTGCCATTTGTACTGCAACCGGATCTTCACGTGCGAATTCAGTGATCAGACCATCTTTGCTGATTGTACGCTATGAGCCGGATGAAGAAGCAATGCGAGCACTCTGGATGCTTGAAATTGAAGCCAATGAGCGCGAAGCTGCATCAGCGCCGGGTAAAATAGCGCGGTGAGCACAACAACATAGTTCAATTTCATTTCAACCTTAGTCTGATTATTTTGCGCTAGATTCTACGTGCAGATCAAGCTATCCAGATGCAAAATTGCGTGTGACGGTGTCCCTATTATCAAAGAGTATCTAAATGTGAGTTCGCTCCCATATGCTGACTTGTTTCATTGATCAAGAGCAAGGGACCGTTGTATTCAAAGCCATCTTTCATTGGCTGTTCCAACTGGAATCCAGAAGAGCGATTCAGCCATCGCTACCTTCCGTTTCATGACAACATGGATCTGAATACGGTACGATTTGCCATGCAGAACAATGGTCGACTTCCCGGCCCTCCATTAACTCTCAATGAGAAATGCCCACTCACTGTGCACCCGCGCATCGGGAAGGGCTTGCAGCATTGCCGTCAGTGAGGAGATATTTATCGTTGAGTACTTAGTGATATTTCGGACTTAGCCTACAGCCATATTATAAACGGGCAGATTATGGTCGCCCGAATTGTTCAGCGCAAATGTCCAACCGAGATGATCATCTTTGTCCCAGTCGAACAATTGAACCCGGACCTTCAAAAAGCACTCATTTTCCTGCGTAATCCTCACAACCACCCGGCGCACCCAAAGACCAAACCCAGCGCCAATGATAAACTCACTTTGGGCAAGGCCGTTGAGGCAGCTGGCATTGTGGGCTTGACCGCTCAACGCTTGCTCAATGGTGATCTCAACAACCTTCGCCCTTGTTTAATCCCATACTCACTTATTATCAGCATCATCGACCGCTCTTGTCTACACGGGAGAGCGAGTGGCAGCAGTCTCTCCCGCATTTATGGATAACCGAAGGGTACGGAATTTTATTGACGAACAAAAAAGAAGGAATACCCTCGTGGAATGGGGTGGGATGGTGGGTGTCTCTTTCCATCGCAGTTTGATACAATTCTGACCATTTGCAGGGGTACTGCATCATCTTAGTACAAAAGAACCATCGCTACTGAAACCTGAGCGGTATATTCACACTGCCATGTCGAAGAATGGATTTCGATTGGTCGTAACTATGCATCCCCAGATTGCCTCGCACATTCATAGCACTCTCGCGCTCAATATTGACTTCACTTTCAAACGCGTCGACGGTGAAATGAATGAACGTCCGCTTGACAATGGTACATCCGATGTTGAACTCAAAACCGCTTGCTCATATTTCATGATAGCGCAAACAGTTCCTGATGCATCTCTCATCGAAAATGAGGAAGATGCCGACCTGTCTGGTGGAGTTGAGATTGAGACTGATTCAAGTCTCAATTTTCAAGGTGCGTTTGGCCACTGTATGAATTCGCAGCTCACTCTCGGTAGAACCATCAACTCCATTCAATACAGTTGAACCTGCTGGTACCGATGTCACTGATATTTTGCATTACAAGTGTGAGGTCCAATTTATTCGATGGAAACCGAATACTGAGTAATCGCAGCATCGTCTTCAAATTTTTCAGATCTGCCTCAAAGATCTGAACGACAAATCTGGGACAGCTCATTCAATATCTCTAGCTTCTTGAGTGAGTCTCACTCCTGTCTATGATGGTAACGTCTCATGGCCAATAGGCTCATCGGCAGACTTCCTAGACTCAAACCCACAATTCCAACAGCCTGGAATCACAGACAACGGTTAGTTTCAATCATCATAAATGCTTTCAACAATTGATCCATGCACAGACCTTGGGTTGAATCCCTACATTTCTACAGAGGAATTCCTGAGCTACTTGGACAATCTCGAGTTCCTCAGAAATCTAGAAATGGGTGCTACCAGTTCCAACATGGAAGCCGATCTGCCTCAGCTCCCAATGCCGACGCCTTCTTCTCCTATCGCCGAGTCTTCTGATCTACCTTCCGCATATCCTGAGATACAGGGCCAAAGAAAGAAGCACACGAGAGAACCGGAAGTCGATGAAGCTAACATTGTCGCAGGCCCCCGTCAGCGTACCAAATCGCGTCGGGCTCTTGGCGAATAGTAATCATTTGTTGTCATCATTTTCCGTGTATATGCTAGCTTCGTACATATGTAATGGTATTTGAATATTTATTCTGTTTTCAGCCTTCGACGCGAATAAATCCAACTGATCTGTCAAATCAGTGCGCACTGTGCACCCACCACCGCATAAACAATTATCTCGACGCGGTGTGACAAGACACTTGACTGTGGCACCCATCAGGCAACAGCGGCAACCTTGCGGCCAACAATGATGCCGAGGGACAGTGATGGGGCAGCCGAGGCAAGTCCACTACTTCCATCGGCTGTAGTGGGACTGATGCATCACGAGTGGGACTGCGCAAGTCCCACTCCCACTAACTTCGTATATACTCTCTATATATCACGTACCTCTGTATATTTTGCCCCGAACAACGTAATTGATGTTGTGTTCGTGTCTGTATATGCCCTGCGTGCTCCCCCGTGCATCCGGCAATGCGACGATACCGCTGAAGGTGACGAAGGTCAGTAGAGGTGTTTCCCGATTGGGATTGTTTCCCAATTAGGAGTAGGGCTGCACGCCGTGCCCGTCGCGCCGGTTCTACGGGGTCCGGCGACGGGCATGCCGTCCCGTTCCGTGGGCTCTTTGGCTGCATTTTTGACGGCCGTTCCCGTCGAAAACGGCCGTCGACGGGTCGGCGGGTCCTGAAAACGCGCCGTAAACGGTTAAATATGCCGTGTAGGACTTTGGTGAGGCATGTTCTGTGCAAAGGTAAGCCCAATACATAATTTAGGGCACATCTTATGAACTCATTTGCAAGTTTAAACTGGCGAAATGACAGCCGTCGCGTGACGGACCGTTCCCGTTCAGGTCCCGTCAAAACAACGGCCGTGCCCGTCGACGGGACGGCGTACAGCCCTAATTAGGAGTGTTTCCCGATTGGGATACAAGGTGGACGAAGATGACGGAGGCCAGCGCGGAGTGAAAGTAGGTGCTTCCCGATTGGGAATGGTCGCTGTTGACTAATAGAAGCTGGAGACCTTCGTCTTCGGGACCCCTTCTAGGTAGGTTTTACCCCCCTACTTTAATGTACCTAACAGGCGCTTACGGCAAGGTTCACGTAGGTGCCTTAGGTCAAACAACGTGTGTCGTGTCGATCACGTGGTCGTAAACATCGTTTTTGCTCTCCCTTATCTTCTCTTTGTTTCCGACACGCTCCTGAGCTCAAGCCGGTTTGTATTTTTTATATGGCTTTACAATGCCTGTGTGTACTGGCTCTGCTCTGCAGATTGCCTTTAATTCCTTGGCCTCCATTTTTGCCGATACCCATACTAAAGACAGTGGTGCTCCCAAGGTGCTCCCTCAATTCTCCGCCGCTTTCCTTGAATCCACCTCTCCTGGGGAGCGCTTCAACTTGCTCCACCACCTCCTCGTAATAACTCAACGATCCCGAACCGAACTGAACACGTTGTCAGCGCTGTTGTGACAACGTCGACCTCCAGCCAAATGCCTGCCCCCACCAAAGTGGGTCTATCTCATCCAAATATCACTCGTTTCCCTTCAACTAACTTCCTCCGGGCAGCGCCTGGACCACCTCTACCACCTCCCCGCATCGACCCTGCCATCCGTTGTGGAACGCGTCGGTGCCGCTGTTGCGAGCATCGACCTTCAGCCAAGTGCCTGCCCCGTTAAATTGAGGTAAGCTCATTCAAATTTCGCTCTTTTTCCTTGAGATAAATTCTGCAGGGCAGCGCCTGGACCCACTCTACCATCCCCTGTCATCGGTGTAGCGAACCCGCCCAGAAAGCGTCGTCGGCGCTGCTGTGAGCGTCGACCTCCAGCCACATATTGGCCCCCACCAAATTAAGGTAATCTCATTCAAATCTCGGTCTTTTGGCTTGAACTAACGTCGCTTGAGTAGGGCTTGGACCCCCTCTACCGCCTCGTCGTATTGACGCAGCGCTCCCGCTCCGAACGCGTCGTCGGCGCTGCTGTGAGCGTCGACCTCCAGCCACATATTGGCCCCCACCATAATTAGTTAGGTTAGCTCATTCAAATTTCGCTCGTTTTCCTTGAACTAACCTCTCCTGGGCAGCGCCTGGACCCACTCTACAATCTCCTGACATCGGCCCAGCGATCCCGCATAAATCGCCCGAGTCAGGCTCTACCATCACATGCAAATCACTGGCAGCGGGATCTACGCCAGCATACAATGAAAATTGCATCCGGGCTCGCATCTCCCATACTGCGCTCAAACCCTGCTGCCCACGCCTCCCTCCCTCAAATACCTCCCTTTCCCGATGTCGAACATCCGCTGCGCAGCCGCCGACTCATCCGTTCTGCAACGCAAAATCAGTATGTGCTCAAGTTTGGATTCCGCTTACCTTCAGGCTTCAGCTAGTGTGTGCATTCTTCAAGTACGCGGAAGTCTGCAAGTCTGTAACCAAAGCGGATCAGATCCCGAGCACAGACAGTTATCGTGCAAACATACCTTGCACCGCATCGATACACTACCCGTCTTTCGCGAATCCCGTGAACGACCTGTCGCCGAATGACAGGTGGCTGGCTATTGTGAACAGCGAGATCATGTGCGGGGTGATGGACAAGGAGACGGTAGGCAGCGGGACGAAGAAGTCGCTTTTCTGGGATAAGTCCTTGGTATTCCCCGTATTTCCGAAGATTAAATAAAGCTACAGATAGCTGTTTACGTAGGTAGGATACATATTTTATAGAAGTACAGTAATCGCGTTGTATAAATATATCGTACAGTAAATAAGGTACAGATGTCGAAATTAATGTACAGTGCAGGTTCCAGAGAATCAATAATGAGCTTTGTATGGTGAAGAATCAGATGTCGAAATTAATGTACAATGCAATTTAGCCGTAGACCAGAGAACCAATAGTGAGTTTCCTTTAGCGAGGAATCGATAGCAAAGAGATAGGGAGGACATTAGGAGCGTCAAGTAGATGGCTCGGTGTGTGAGAGGATTTTGTTGAGTTCATTATAGAGATTGTTCTGGCTCAGGCGAGCTGCACTCCTTTCTGCTTCTGCAGCCAAGTTATCGTTCCTCGGTGCACGGGGCTGGTCGACGAAGCCACCTATGCGAAACATCTCGACAACACCTTGCCAAACGAGGTACAACTCGCGGACATCGTCATCAGCGGTTCGACGGGCCGCATTCCATGTATCCTTTGCAAATGTTATTCTAGGTCTGTCTATGTATCGTCTGCTCACCTCGACAGACCCTGTCTAGAACCGCTCTCCACGCAGTGATTTCGATCCACTCTTCGTTGCATGTATCATACGCAAACGCAAACACGCAGCAAGCCACGAGGAACCAGAGAAACCAGCCGTCCATCGAATAAGAGTCGGAGGAGACATGGTAAGAGAAGAGAAAGGTTATCCGTGTGCATGTATCAGATCGCCATCGATCCGTTCAAACCCGACTCGTTTTGATGGCATCACACACGTGATCGTCTCGCCTATTTCCTCCCCCCATCACCGCCTTCAATTGCAGTTGACCACCACGCAAGGGACACATTTGGGATCCAGCGCGACTCCTAAACCACGGTTGGTAGCAACCACGCTCAGTGTACGAGAACATCGGACAGTCCGACTAGCTCTATGGCCTGTTTTTCAGTGGCGATGGCCACGCTTTGCTGCCGGCATTGATTGCGGGCGTGGATGTGTGCGTCAAACGGCTTTTCCTTTTTGCGTGCCCTCCTCCGAATCTCACTCTTTCTTTGGTCACCCCCCTTCCTGTTGCCTCCCAAATCACCGCCGTATCTTCCCGCACTTGGTGCGCTCGCCTCCCTGTTTATACTGCCCGCGGGGGCAATATGAAGCTCACTCGTCTCTTCGTACCATCAAGACGCGCGCCTAACTCCGCGTCGTGGACGTCGGCAGCATGCTCCCAGCATCTATTCGCCCTCCTACTCCTTAGTGTTGCCCTATTTATGTACCTCGCGGCCCTGAGCGGACCACTTCCCACTCCGAAGCGGTGCCTATATCCTTGAATTCATGTAGCAGGCGTTTTCTCGAGTCTGCAAGCGGGAATTGGACCCTCTCCGACCTGCACGGTGTTGGCCTCTTTTCACTGCTGGCACTGCTCCGTGGCGGATGATCTTGTCCAACGAGCGTCTCCCTTACGTTGTCACAACTCAATACACCTGCTCAGTTCTGTCGCCATCTGTTATTGTGTTCTTGATGCTGCCTTTCTCTCTCGGAAATGTTCGCGAACCGGCAGGCAGACTCGAGGTGAACCTTGCCAACTTTACCCTTCGTTGTTCAATGGAGACTCTGCTCGCTCGCATCCGATCTGGCTTTAGGTCTGCTTCAAGAGGATTTTTTCAAATGCTTTCCTATGCGTTTTCGACCAACCTATAATACGCACTGTGGACCAGGACGGGAACATGACCGCAGACCAGTTATTCGTGCGTTTAATTTACATGCCTTTCTGCTGTCTCTCTGACATCGATCAACGATTATTCTTGCGGAGGACGTGAGATGACAATATCAGGTCTGTAGGACGCCGAGCACCCCATATCCCCCAGAACCCAATATACATGTGCCCGACAAGGGTTCGAATCCCCCAGGAGCGATAAATGCCCCTTCGTAGGTTTTTTTCTTTCTTTCTTTTTCCTTTTTTGTTTTGGCAGACCTTTGTCTTAAACTGGTCCCCAAATCAACAAGGAACGGGCCTTTTGCACCACGCATACGGGTAAAATGTACGCACGCACGTGCACGTTAGGGGTTTAAATCCCCCGATACATTGACGGCGGAAATAGCGCTTTTTCTTCCGTCAGAGAGCTGAATCGAAGATGATTGATTGGCTCCCTCGTACGGTCGAGACGAGACAAGACGCACTCGGTAGCAGCGAACCTTCATTTCCCCCTGGATTCAATCATGAAGGTTCGTGTTTATCTAATTAAAGATTTGGCCTCGCCTCGCTCCACTCTTTTTCGGAGGCAAAACCCACGCCCGGAACTTTTGTCACGCGTGACGTCACGTGTTCTGAGGCTGGTTTATTATTTTTCCGCCTTTTTCTCACTGCTGCAATTAACCCACGGCAAAATGGGCACCCCCATCAACTTATTGCAGAGCCCCACTTCGTGGAGCATCTGCCTGCTGGGGTTGCCAATTTTTCCGTGGGTATACATGCAGCAGTTTAAAAAATTCGAGACATGGTTTCAGTTGTATTTGTTTTTGCAATGCGTGTTAGGTGTGCCATTGGTTACGGGCACCAGCCCGGACGGCTGGGGTAGAAAACCCCAGACTCCGACCGCTGGCGCGGAGCCTTACGCTCGCCGCTGGGCCCACTGCGTGGTGCTTGCGCTCGCTGCGGGGCCCACTGCGTGGAGCAAAAAAGGAATGACTTTATGAAGGTTCGAACTCACGACCTCAGCAAAATAGATTTAAGACAAATGTAGCGTGCTTTCAAATTGAAAACATCAAGGAGGTCATTGTGTTGTAAAATGTTGGTGTCTAGTAGTGGGCACCATCGCTACCCTGCACAGCCACCAAAGTTCCGGGCGTGAGTTCGAATTCCTCTTTTTCCCGAGAATTTCTCGCGGAAGCCTTGTGTTCTGAGACTCTATCGGCGGCATACGATTCCATTCCACGACAAGGAAGGCTCTTACCATCGAATACAGCGAACCGGATCCGAATCAAGTTAGCGACTGCCACTATGAATAGGATTTCCCACTTCTATACAGCTGGCTCATTAACTTCGATTTCTGATACGCCGCACACTATGCCTCAACGGAATTTCATCAGCGCCGGATCTATTCAAAGTGCACCAGAAATGGATCTCTACTGCAGTTTTTTTTTGTTCGTCGGTCGCATCCGCTACGTCGCGGGTTGCCCTCCTTCCTCGATTTCTTAGCATCTCGCCGAACACTCGCTCTTGCTTTATATACCATGATATCTCATTCAGTCCGGAGCTCTCAAACCCGCGCCTAGTGCCATAGTGGGGACTTACCACACCATTTTGGACGCACACCATTTTGGACGCTGAATCGAATCATTCTCCCTGCCAATTTGTTGTCTCGAAGCGAGCTTCCCTGAGCCGGCATGTTCGACATCGGTTGTTCAATCGGGGCTGACTCTGCCCTTGGCGGAGCCCCTCATACCACAGATGATGTTAATTCAAAGTAGCCGGGTGGATATGCATGCGAAGATCACGGGCCCCTCACACGTATAAAGAGTTCTTTGGAGGGTACCAATACACCGCTATGCACTCTCAATCAGCGCAGTACGATATCATCTTTGCGGGAGGTAAGTGCCTGCCGTTTGCACACACCGCCTCCCTCACGAATTTTCTTGTACATCCAGGCGGCTCGACCGCATGTGTGGTCGCGGGTCGTCTTGCTGCAGCGGACAACACCCTTCGGATCCTGGTGCGCATTTCATTGTGCGGACCATATGCTTAGGAGGTTGAATGATGGAGGCGCCCAGATCGTTGAGAATGGACGTCTGACCAAGGAGCACTCCATTCACATCCAACCGGGGCGCTACCTGGAGAACATACGCGCTGGCGGAGAGACCTTCACGTACCATCAGGCCAATCCCCGCCCTAACCTCGACGGCCGCTGCCTCAGACCCTCCAACGCTAATTGCGTGGGCGGTGGAAGCAGCGTCAACATTGGAAATAATCAATCCTAATTGGACCCATCCTCTGTGCAGCCATGATGTACACCCACGCGGCAGCGTCAGACTACGATGACTGGATGCGCCTCGGGAATCCCGGCTGGGGTGCCGCGGACCTCATTCCCCTAGCCCAAAAAGTTTGCCCTCACCTTAATTATTATCCACACACACTTATTGTCTTTGTAGCTGGAAACGTACCAGGCGGGAGAAGTGAATTCCACTCATGGCGCGTCGGGGCCGATCAAAGTCTCACACGGCAGGTACGAAACGCAGACGGGGAAAGACTTCCTTGTCTCTGCCGCGGCATTCCCGCGCGGCCGCAGCTTCTCTGAGGACGTGAATGATTTTTATACGTGCGATGTATACGGGGTCAGTATCAGTGCGGATTCATTTTTTGGGACCCGTCTGACGTAACCTTGCCCCGTGGTCCCAGAAATGGCCGAAGTAAGAGTTATTTTCGTGTTCCTTGTTTGCGTGCGAATCTGACTCTATGGATGCAGGTACATCGATGCCCAGACGGGGCGTCGGTCAGACACCCCCCACAACTACGTCTACAATCAGTCGGAAAACAAGAACCTAGTCGTTCTGGATCACGTCCGAGTGAAGCGGGTGCTGTTCGACGCCGACAAGCGCGCGGTTGGAATCGAGTATCAGGTCGGAGGCAAGGAAAATGAATTGCTCAGTGCCTCCGCCTCGCGGTTGGTTGTAGTATCCGCAGGCGCGTTCTGCTCCCCGGCGATCCTGCAGAGGTGGGTCAGATCCGTAGTGCGCTCCTCAATGCTCGTCAACTCACCGTGGCTGTATTAAGATCGCGCATCGGGGCCAAAGACATTTTGGAAAAGTACGGGATTCAGATGGTTTCAGATCTGCCGGGCGTCGGACAGAATTACAACGGCAAGTTCAACTAAATGACTACTCTAGGTTAGCCTCATTGGACGGGAGAAATAGATCATACCGCCGCGATGCCGTCCTATCTGGGTCCCGACGATGTTGTGACGATGGACAGCCTGGCATACGATAAGGAAGGAGGTGTGTCGTGTTCAATTCAATTAACAACTCTGTGCTAACCATTGCATGCAGTTTTCGAGGCTCAGTGGATTCGCGATGGTACAGGCCCATTGGCCGCCAAGTTCGTTTCTTTCCTCTCTGAATATGATTCATAATACCGACGTCTCTGTCCTGCACCAGCGGGCTCGATTATGCAATTAAGCTTCGTGCCAACGCACAGGACCTGAATCAACTCACCCCGCTTTTCACCCGGCGCTGGGAGACATTTTTCGCCAATGCCTCCGATAAAGCGATTGTCTTCGTCGGATGTTGGGCAGCGTGCGTCTGCCAACTGAATTCATCGTTCATTGTACTCACCCGCAGTCTCGGCAGATCCTTCGGGACGACTGACGGCCCCCGCGGAATCTACAGCTTTCCATATTTCTCAGTGGTCTCCCGCAATAAACCGAAAACAAATACCTCCCACACATATTGTTCAGCTGTACCCGATGTCGACAGGTTACGTGCAAATCCGGTCTGGAGATCCATTTGCGCCGCTGGAAATTGAGAGCGGGCTGTTTGATAAGTTAATATGCTGGTGTCATCGTGGTATATTCTGAGGCTAAACGGTTAAATTCAGAAAGGAAGACCTGCTGGTGGTGCGGTGGGCGTACAAGTGGTCGCGTGAGCTTGCCCGCCGGATGGAGAGTTTCCGAGGTGAATATGCCCCTGCCCATCCGGCGTTCCCGAAGGGTAGTCGGGCGGCGTGCATCACTAAGGCAAGTGGTCCGCTGGACCTGTCCGCGCCTGAGACTGAGTCTGTTCGTTTTCTAATACTATCAAGACCTATCGACTAATTATCTTTCCAGATACTCGCCGGCAGATGATGAAGTAATTGATGCATATCACCGCGCCCGTGGTCAGTTAACTTATATGTTTTGTATTGTCCCTTCTCACAACCAGGATAGCGGTGGTGGAATGGCATTCCGTGCGTCTTGTAATATTTATTTTTGATTCGGGGTGCTCAGTGAATCCACTATAGCTCGGAACATGTGCAATGAAACCTCGCGACCAGATGGGTGTCGTGGACCCTCAGTTGAATGTCTACGGCGTCAAAAATCTCAAGATTGCGGACGTGAGTATTGCTCCACCGAATGTCGGTGCCAGTACGTACAATACGGCCTTGATTATCGGCGAAAAGCAGCGGTCATCATTGCCGAAGAGTTGGATGTCAACGGGGTGTAAAATTTCCGGTGCTACGTCTGGTTAGGATGAAATGATATGGTTTCCGTTGCACATCCCGTATGAGATAGCGTTTGCAGCCCGTTTTCCGAGCCTCCGTCTCTATTCAACTGTGATTTCATATTTCGTTGTGGCGACAGGCTTTTTACTACTTCAATCTCTGAGGCAGATAAGTATATAGGTTACACTGCTCTCTTGCAAATCCAAATCTTTCCCCGTAAATTAGGCATTCTCAGCACACCGAAACGGTCATCCGGTGGCCGGGAGCCCTCTGTCTCTGCCTTTACATTGTAATTGATCAATATATGTGCGAGCATGGCTTTCAGCTCTGTCGCGGCGAAGAACCTAGAACATATCAGTTTATGCAAGTGCTTCATTGTAATGCTTACCGGCCGGGGCCGGCGTGGCGGCCGTGACCAAAACGACGTGGTCCAACCCAGTCGTGACCATGTGGCGGTTGAAAAAGCCGTCGGGCCATCAGCATCGTAGCCCAGATCCTCCTCGTGCAGGCGTGAAAGCGGAATCCGTCGAATACATCAGCATTTTCGTAGTTGGCTGTCAGGTTCCCTTACAATCAATTCCGAGGCAAGTACACGTATAGGGATGCTTCACCATTATTACAATGCGTTGGTATGCCTCGCACATAAACCATGGCGCCGTACGGAATGGTGGTGCCGTCGGAGAAAGTAAAACCCTCTTTGGCGGCGACTTTTCTCCCCATTGCAACAGGCGAAATGATGTTGAGGCGCTGAGTCTCACGCAAAAGTCTATCGATCTTGTGCATGTTCGCCAGCGACGCCCTGCTTCAGCCTTCCGCTGCCACCACGCGCTTCGCCTCCTCACACATAGGGATCAAGTGCTCTGGGTACGTCGTGAGGTCGTATAGCGCGGTGGTCAGTGTCTACAACGAATCTCAGTACACCCTAGGCAGAACAAAGCATAGGATCTCTCACTTGGGACGTGGTGTGGATCGCGGCCATATTCGTCGCGAGAATGCGCAAAGTAAGGTCTGGAACAGTGCGTTCCTCGCCTACCGCCAGGTCGAGCAGCCACGAGATAAGGTCGTTTTGGAAACTAGGTGGCAATACCTTGCAATAACTAACTTACCGGTCGCTCAGGTAAGTCGTGCCCGTACTCTTTCTCCTTTTCCAGCCGGTCGGCGATAATAGGTCCGAGAAACATGAGTGCGTGGCGGACCGAGCTCTTGCGTGTCGAGATAAAGGGACCAAAGATGCTGTTCTGAGGTAAGGTCGAAACTCGAGCGTTTCGTACACAAAGAGCCGACTGACGGTTTGAGGAAGCCAGGGAGTAACCCGATTATTTGGCCGTATGAGTATTGTTGCGGTGTAGTCAATGTTCAGGTCGAAGTACTCCTGTTCTCTGCCTGAGGACGCTTCATTGAATGCGGAGGTACGGCCTTTTGAACTGACTTCCAGAGGGGGAGACCAACGAAGAGACGATCGCTGGTCCGGGCTACGATCTGTATGATGTTCGGTAGGACATGGAGTAGTTTCCATTCTACTATCTAGAGTGATGTGAGTATTAGACGGATACTGTGATCCAGTAGAAACGAGAAAACTCACCCTTAGATTCAAGCGCGAGGACATCGTCAGATGCGTGGACGATTTCATGCCGCACTGCAGGGAAACAATGGGCCAAGTTACGTGTCAGACCTCCTCGCACGGCAAGCATGGTAATGATTCTTTTTAATTTCTGGCCCTATGGTGTAGTCCGTTTGCAGGGTCTGAATATCCCTGTTGTTTAACCAACGATGTATGGACAAAGACTTGCATCCGAGACCCCTTCCTTAAAAGACAGGATTTCTTCTGGAGCAGCCGTTACCTACGCAATGCGCTGTGGCCCATTGACAACGTACTCCCAGTGGAACAGCGCTGGCACACGGAAGACGCCGTCGGGGTGCTTGTAGTATCTCTGCTGCATCACCCCCGTCGCATTGCGGAGGAAATGAATTGCTCCCAAGTAGGATGAGATGGGGCCTTTCGCCCCGAGTATCGCTGGGATGGAGCTCTGTACCCGGGTGACTACCCATATAATCCCCCGGATGGCCCCCCCCATCCGTTACCCCTTTGGGCCAAGCACTTCAGCCCAGGTCTTCAAATCGGGAATGCTAATTAGGAGGATAAGATAGATAGGCCTCCCCGCTTTTAAGCAATCGTCCCAAAGAACCTAACTGGCTGGAAGAACAGGCGAACAGACAAGTCCATCCGAAATCGGGTAAGCGTACCCAAAGTCGGTCAGCACTCTGAGATACAGAATCCGGAGTCGTGCCAGAGGAGTATTGCAAAAAAAATCTCTGCATGAACCTCGTCAACCTCGTCGCCACGCTCAAAAGCAACTGCAAAACAGATTGATTGATTTCTGTTTTTTTTTTCCCAGCTGGCGACGAACATGCGACTGGCATTCACGTTGCGTTCATTTCATAGCTAGCAGTAGCCAATGTATTGTTGTTATTCAACTTGTGGATGTTCTCGACTCGGGCTCATTCGGTTTCTCAGCGCCCAACTGGACACCAGGTGGCGAGAGGTAAGCGAATTCAATTGTGACAGTCGAAGTTAAGGCTCCAACCATTTCGTTTCCCTCTACGGTTTGGGCTGAACTCAATGGAAACGGCAATAAACATTGAAAAAAACCCGTTTAAAACATTTATAAACGGTAACATAAATTGAGTTTTGGGTGCGGTAACAATAATCTAGATACCCAGCCTTGATTCACATCTTCGTGAGCGCGCGGGGTGATAGTAACGAGAAGCGAAAGAGGTGAGGAAAGAGGCGATGAAGGGAGAAAAAGGAAGCGAGCGGAGGATGGAGGGGACGCGAGACGATAACGCATCTTGATCATCCCATAATAGATGGGATTATGCCATCGAGGCCCAGGCGTATCCCGAGCAACAGTAACACCGGCCTATCGCCCCAAACCTTCTCCCGCGCGCCCTTCCCGCCGCCTTGCTGTGTCCAGACGAGGAGCCGCGCCCGTGCGAGCCGTGCGAGGAGACAGACGCGGCGGACGACTCGGAGGAGGCGGCAATGGCGAGTGCGAGGCGGCGAAGACCTCGGTTGGTAGAGGGTGCCGTCGGCGGCGACGGAGACGCCGAGGCTGGCAGCGGGGAACGCAGCGACGAGGGTTCTTGGTAGATGGTTAGCATCGAGGTTTTACCAAGCGGAGGATATAAGGAAATAAGGGAAGAGGACAGAAGGCGAGGAAGCAATATCGAAAAGGATAAAGCAGAAAAGCAGGGGGAAAGGACGTGAGTGGGAGAGAGAAAGAGGCCGGCAGAGGTAGAGGAGAGGCCAGGAGAGAGCGAGGGATCGTCGCCGAGTAATGGCAGAAGGAGTGTGCGCGAGACAGGTAAAATGAAAGATGGAAGCAGAGGGCATGGAAATTAGGGCAGATAACGACACCGAAGGACTGAGGAAGTAGCAACGAAGGCGAGGGGAAGAAGAGGCGGTGCGAGGAAGAGGAAGGGGTAACGCAGCAAGCGAAAGAACGAAAACACAACCAACCTCAACGCCTCCGCAGCCGCGCTCGGCGCAAACCACATTCCCGCATCTTTCCCCGCCGCCTTGCCCGCGAGGCCATGCGGTGCACGCCGAACGACGCCACTGGCGCGGCAAGGAACCACGAGAGTAGCCGCGTGCTGCGCGCGCGGCGGGGATGGCGCGGTGGGTGTTGGGTAGAGTGGCGTTCTAAGGAGAAAGGTACGTCAGCATCGAAGTATTGGTGAGGTGAGGAAAGGAGAGAAACCGAAAGAAAGAAACGGAAGGGGAGGAGAGAAGAGAAAGGGCGGAGGCGGACAGCGCTGCAGAAGCATGTGATGATGCCCTCCGCCGAGCGTCAGCTCCAGCGCGCACCCGTCTCCAAAAAGAATACCAAGTCGCACTCAAGTCGACCCGTGCCAAAAAAGAAAACCGGAAAAGCAAGACGAGCCGCAAGCGCCGCCGCACACTCGACCCCTGATACTCCTCCCGCAGGCGCCAAGCGCCATCCCCACGCGCCCGCAAGAACGTGCAAACACGTCTCTACGCGTTCCAAAAATATAGAAAATCCAAAAGCCCGCCCAATCGCCGAACCCCCTCGGGCCGCAGCGCGCACACCCACCAGGAACAACCTCCGCGAAGGGTTGAGCGCCGCTCGCACGCGTTCTCGAGAACGCGACCAAAAAAAGAAAAAAAAGGAAGTCGGGCGAATAAATCAAAGTCTAAAGACCCGTCAAATCGTGAAACGCCGCGGGGAGTAACGCCCCACACCCTACGTCGCCCCTCCCCAAGTCTCCAAGCTCCCGTGTTATCGGTTGTCGAGAACGAGTGAAGACGGCGCACATGACGAATAAAACGAAATTAAAAAATGAAAACCCCGCCAAATCATAAACTCACTTGGGCTGCAGCGCCCACACCATCCATAAACCATATCCGAGAAGGTATAATCTCCAAGTCCAACCGCTGTGGAGAACACGAAAAAGAAAAGTGGATGGGGAGGTGTTCCCAAAAAGGAAAATACGGTGGTCCAGGTAGGCGCCGGGGCGCTTAAACGCGGGAGGCAAAAGACGGAGAGAGGGGGAGGAGACGAAG
>JARJLF010001608.1:0-69643 GCA_029378395.1 Mycena leptocephala | reverse complement strand
ACAAAATATATGGTATAACAATTTACAAGCTCATATCTCTCGCCTAACTATGTTGGCACTTGAAACTGCTGAGGACTCCGCCAGAAAATGCTTTGCCGCCATTGCAGTTGTCGCATTTTGCACCTGGCCGCGCGGCGCCGTTCGTCTTTTAGGTGCCCTATTTCTATCCAAATCCAATTTCTGAGGGATTTGCGATATCATTGTACCCTCCAGACCGATTGAGGGTCGCTATTTTTGACAAGAACAGTATCGAGTCAGTGAAAGTAATGTCACTGATTTCGGAGGTTTGCCGCACGGCCCGCACCGCTGTACGTGCATGTTTCCCAACATTTTCTACCGAGTCCCTGGCCATGATTACACAGCATGATAACCTCCGCTGACTTTATCCTGCGTATTGGAGTCGTGGAGAGGCGTGGTAGCGGCCTGAAATAGTCAACTGGTGTGATGGCGTCAAAATGGCCCGTTGCTTGAACAAGAAACCTGTGCAGCGGGAGTGAATGAACAGGAGTTGTGAGGAAGAAGATTTCAGGCTAAATAATGAGTGAATGTGATGTTCAGTTGGTTTTGCGAAGGTCGAATTGGCGCCGCTGTAGTGCCGCGTCGACACTTGGGACCGTCGCGTCATGTTGAAAACGCGCCGCGTCACATTTTGTATGCGCCGCGTCGCCTATGTTGGACCGCCGCTGACCGCCGCGTGACGCGGCACTATCGCCGCGTCAAAGAGGTGGGACGCGGCGAATTTACCATGCACTTCGCCGCGTCCCGCCGCATACCGCCGCGTCACTGCCGCGTACAAGATTAACTTTGCGCTGACTAGCACGATGTACACGCAAGTATATAGGCCTATTCCTTTGCCAGCATATGCTAATATACTGTGGGTACCTACTGTATGTATACCCTGTAGCAGGAGCCCACGGAGCGTACGCACGGCGGTCACTAATTTTTGGACCGCCGCGTCACCGCCGCATCCACGCCGCGCCAACCTGACGCGGCGAACTATTTTTGCCCCTTAAGGGCCGGCACTCGGCCGTTGACAGTTAAATAGGCATTCCAACTCCCGAGTCAAGATGACCGTTAACTAGTACTGGAATATTTGCTTCCACCGAAATTAGCCTTATTTGCGGCGGACGAGGATACAAAGGGATCAAAGCTAGCGAAACCATAGAACTTGAATGAGCTGGTGAATTCACGTCAACACCTCTGAATGCAACAGCCGTCCACAAGACCCATTGAAGAAAAATCAGGCACGGTAATCATAATCCAATGCAATGCAGGCATGCAGGCTATTACTCAAATCCATCAGTCCAAGTATTCTTGAAAATTACTGAACACTAACCGTAGCATCTCCGAGAGCTATAGCGTCAACTATGCAAGACCAATCTGCTAGTAGATCTGGATTAGGAGGAGATAAGTGAATATAGAAATGTTGAGAGCGGATAGAAAATCGTACTGCATCCCTCTTCCAGAATTGCAGCAGCGCAAGCAAGTCCTTCTCCAGCCAGCGCCTTGAAGCATGCTGCGTAGAAGAAATATGAATGCGAGGCTGTGGAGCGAGATGGTAAACACCTACTGCAGCAATCCGCGCTCACGCTAGTGGCAGTTGGGGTTGTTGTTACGGTTTTCGTAACCGTGACCGTCCCGGTCACCCTAGTAGCAGTGGTTGTGCGGGCAGCCAAAGCGCGGGCATCGGCGTTACGATCGCCGAACGTTTTAATAGCTGTAGTTGAAGCGTGCACGCTGGCCACCATGAGGAGAGGGAGCAAGATGGATTTGAACTGCATGTTGAACAAGCTAAGAGGCAAACTGGAAGGCGACTCTGTGTCGATTGCAATGATTTCTTAAAGATTGAACGCCTCGTATTTATACTCGCCAGAGGATGATAAGTCCATTCGAGTTGGAGAGTGAGAGTGGGCTTGGCGCTACTGCGCCTCTTAGTCGATGTCCCGAGTGACTGATGAAATGAGGGATTTGATAGTAAATGATTGAAGTGTTCAAGTTGACAGATAAGTGTCTTCGGCTCGTCCTGTATTTCAGGAACAGACCAAACTGAAAGGCTGAATAACGTAGTTTGAGACTCAAACGACAGGTCCTTGACATCAACGCAGCTTAAATTGAAGTTTTGCGTCGCCAAGAGTTCATCGACGCCGCCTCACTTGGACACATCCGAGGTGATCTTGTGATCGATAGAGGTTCGTGGGCCATACCCCGCGGTGAATCCAGGCTTATCCAGGCACATTCGATGACTCCCGACGTCAATGGGCAGGAACACGGAGAGCTGAGACCGAATACGCCACAAGGTTCCCGCCGCAATGGGGATGTTGGAGGCTGGGAGTATCAGCACCACACCACCCTCGTGGATATTTGTGAACCTACTTCAGTTCTCGAACGCAAGATATACTGTAGCCAACTGTTTCGAGAGGAATGGTAACTTCAAGTTTCCGTGATGATGTTTACATGTGAAAAGTTTCAACTGCAGATCATTGTGGGGCCTCTTAGAATGTGCATGCCAAATCGGGACACATTTTATTCGCCAATATACTCAATCATTCCTACGACCCAGAGAATCCAAAGGAATTTAAGATGTGCGGTATATGTGAAAACATTACGTTTGGAGTCGAAATGTTTCTAAGTCAGAATCTGGAGACTTCAAGTATAGATTTCCCCTTGCAGCCCGGCCCCCCACTCGCTGTTCGGCCGTACATTTTGCGTGTCCCTTGCAAACCGTTGGGTCGGCGAACCTCAATCATTGTTCGGAAAGAGCAGCACGATAATCCGGCGGCGCTTCTTCCACATCCCATTCTCGGTTCGAGTTCTGCAGCCTCTCGTTCAGCAGCCTCACCAGCGCCCTGGTGGGGAGTGCCGAGGAGGAAGGTACCCCCATTCTCGTCTCCCCGACCCCACGTTCTGAACTGATTGGGATTGGGATCGGGATCGGAGGGCTGGCCACGTCTGCGCCAGTGAGAGAAATGATCTCAATGTTGTGTCTGGCGACGGCGACGACGGGTCCGTCCTGCGCTGGAGGTGTTTTCCGCGGTGGGAGTGCACACGGTGTTGGAGCCGAACCATGACCAGATTTCGGGTGCGAACTGGGTGATACAGTCGCGGATGCGTAAAACGGAAAGGAGGTAAGCATCGGGGCAAGTGTACTGGTGGGCAGTGTCGGCGTTCTTCGTGCGCGTTTGTGCCGCATGAACCAAATACCGAGGGCCAATGCCAATCCTAACAAAACCACGCCTGCAATGATGCCACCCATGATCGGCCTTGTGAATGAAGCTCTGTGCGATTTAGCGGCTGGGCTTTGGGAAGTACTGGGCGTTTGAGTGGCCGCTGGCGTGCTACCAGTGGCCGAGGTGCTGCCAGTGGCCGATGGGATGTCCGCAGAAATTGTATTAGGTGGAAATGCAGAAAGGCGTATCGCGGCGACCAAAGGCGCCAACGCAGGGGTTTGGTGCGCCCCCAAGAACGTTGAATTTGGCGGTCCACTCCACACAGCGGTGTAAATATTCTTATTTCCTGAGGTGGCGAGATCGACGACTGCGTTGAACTGTTGTACGTTAGTCGGAAGATGTTGGATATTGAATGGCGCCTATCGTACGTACCTGCACCGCCAGGAACGCCTCAACCTGCGGGCGCGCGGCCGGGTACAGTACACCCCGTGAATGCGCAACTCCAAGGGCGTGGACGAGGCACATGTCGCCCTCATTGCCACCTCGTTAACGTTAGCGTCGCTCAATTGAAGTTGTAACCAGGAGAACTAAACTTCACTTACTTTGTACCGCCGATATAATCCCATTACCTCCCATCCACGCCTCGTTGACCATCGCCGATTGGATCGCATCGTCTAGTCTAGAAAAACTTGGTCTGAACCATATTTCCGGTTATGTTTGATGCACTCACAGAGCCTGCGTGGTGGTGTTCGCAGTAATCGACGTGAGCACCGCAAGTTGTTCGATCAGCAGCCCAGAGTTCCACGGCAAAAGCGTCGAACTGCCCCGGCACGAATCGTTGGCGCGGCCGGAGATTGATTCCTCGACGACGCCTTGGCTGGCTAAGAGGTGAGATTGGAGAAATTGAGCGGATTGCGCGGCGGCTTGGAGGTACATCGGATCGGGGATCGCTTCCGCCAAAAGCGCCGATAGCCTAAGATGCTGTTAATCGATTGAGATGACAAACATCAAAAAACTTGCGCTCCAAACAACCTGGTTGGTTTACATTATGTCGTCAACATGACTAAAATGGTCGCCAAAATGTATTATAGTTACCCGACAGGAAGAGAATTTATCTCGGGGTCCGTTGGATCCGTAGTCTAAGAGCGAATTCAAGCAACAATGATGATTCTGGGAGGAACTTGGTACTTACAGCGAATGTCCCACCGGCCATCGTTCCTGCGATTGACCTTGATCAGTCACAATTCCCAAACAGAATTGGATACTAAAAAACGCACTGTCCTGGCAATCCTGCGCAATACTGAAATCCTTGACATCAATCGTACCAGCCGCGACGTCCTCGGGGAAAATTGTGTGCGCGCGCCCAAACCACCAGGAGTCGATGGCATAGGTGAGGAAGAGAGGATCTTTGTAGGCCGAATATGCATGCGCCGCCGCATATCCGTAAGGTCTGGCCATAGCAGGGTATCACCATCAGAGAGGCTCCCATAGATATGTTCGGGCAGACTCACAAGGCTCGGAATAGCTGATTGTTGGCATGTTCAGTTTAGTGTGTATAGCAGGAGGTGTCAAGGCAGGAGACTGACACTGTAATTAATTAATTCAAAATTTCACTCGTGAGGCGAGTGAAAAAGCGAGCGAAAAAGAAAAAAAGTTGCGCACCTCGGGTCCGAAAAGTTTACACGGTTTTCCTGCGCCAGGAGGAAATACTGTTGCAACGCGCCCTGGTACGCCGTTTGGTTGGTGGCCGTGTCCAACTCGGGCAGATGGGAGTAGAACTTTCCCGCTACGTCATAACCCTCACCTGCATTGATTTTTTTAAAGTAACCTTCAACGCGACGGAGGAGACGACCAGAGTACCTTGGAACTGGCCATCGGTTCCCAGCCTGCTAATCCCCTCTTTGACTGCGGCACCAGCGATGCTGACACAGTCAGCGAGTGAGGTGGTGATATTGGGTTTCTGACAAATAAATAACTCGCAATCAGCAGTGCCCGCGAAATGCGAATGCTGTTAATACACACCCTCCAAGATGAAGGAGGTATTTGTGCAGCGGTCAAGACGGCCCAAATAGCGACAGACGGAAGGGAGGAGAACATGGAGGGAGAACGAGCGAGGTGGGGAGAGGTATACTGCGTTCCGGTGATGCCACGGAGACCGCATCTGTGCACGGTCAGTCAGAAAGCCGCGTATGATCTTCGTATAGCGCCCTTGTTAGCGCCTCAGGCAAGAATAGGTAGATGCATGTGTCACCGTGTAATGTTAGTACAGGCAGTACTTGGTCAGTGCCATACATACAGATTTCAATCAGACCACGGGGAGACGGCTCCATTCCCTGGATTCGAATGTTGTCGGTCGCCTGGACACGTAGAAATCTGTGGGCGTCTGCGTCTTCGATCAGCGTCGAAGGCGAGACCAAAATAGCTGCGGCAACGACATCCGGCCTCTAGGCGTGTTGAGGATTAAGTAACCATTCTTTAACGATTACCTTGGCGATTCTTTGTATAATTGGCGAGGCCGGCAAGCGGCGGGTCACAAACAGATGGGCAGAATCTTTGGTCTTTTCTTTTTGTAGAAATCTAACACAAAACTCAACGTTCGCTCGGTCGACGCTTGCGCGCCGACCAGCTCACATTGAGGGATGTTAACCAGATTAAGCGCCTCCAACAGCGCCATCAGATGCCATCTTATATAAGCCGATTGTATGACATTTTTGGTCCCCATAGCACAAAACAGATAAATCTGTTTGTGAATCTCTTTGCGCACATCCCCATCTGGTGTATCCCCTTCCTTCTGCCTCACCTATGGTCCTCATTTATGGGCGTCAAAGTTGCTCTGCGCAATTTCATTTTACGGTTGAAAACCCCATGTGGCTAAACAGTCTGACCGACGCGCAGCGTTTCTTGACAGAATGCTGTTAGCTAGGCTGTTCATCGCAGCAGCTGCTGCAGCCCACTGATTTTAATCAAGCTGGGAAGCCACGTAGTCCCCCCTCTCGACATATGAACAGGGAGCATTTCTTTACGCTCGGACTAGCAATCTGTCGCCCCCTGTTCGCCCCTCGATTTACTGCCGCTGTCTTCAAATCAAGACACTTCTTCTGATCTGAACGCTTCTGTCTTCGTCTCGGGTTCTTCCTCTATTATCTGTGAAATCAAGACTGCTCCGCTAATGCTTGGGGATCTTCTTGCCTGCTCTGCAGCATTTCCTCAACTAGGGATCTCGCATGGAACCCTTCTCGGCCCCGCTGACACTAACCGACATTACATGTGGATTATAGCGTGGATCAATTTCATTTCGTTCTACGCTACTGGATGCAGTTATCCCTCTTTCTGGTTGTTTCACAATCCTTCGGACTCCCAGGAACTCATGGGGCGATATTCTGGGTGTCCAGCTGCCGTTACTACTTTCACGTTCAATCTCTGTTGTCTTTTGTCCACGGCTGGTTGATCGACTGGACTGCTCCGTTGCTCTGCTTTTCGGCATGAAACTCCGGGAATTTTATCCATGGTATCTACAACTCGTGCTTGATTCTTGAAGGCAAGACATTGCAATGCACTGTTATTCAAGTACTTACGTCTAGAATCTTTAGCGCAGGTTTATCGTTTATGACGATTTTCCGATCTTCTATTCGTATGTTGAAATGATTATTACATTATTCGTGGCTTCATTTGTTATATACCGGAGCGAAGCGGAGGTCGTCTTGTTACAAGAGACTCGAATGCCATTTAGCAACCTGAGCGAATCAAGAATCTGCAGGGATTAAAAACGTAAAAGACTGTGTTTGGATGGCATTCGTTGCACTGGCACGAAGAAGATGTTGACCACGAAGAATCGCACAACGCGAATGATTCACTGATTGGTTATTAATAATAGACTAGGGATCCGCTGAAGCGCTTGGTGCTCGCGAATAATTAGTTCCGCCTTGCCGATCGTATCCCCTTTCAAGTTTCAGACACAATTTTTTCCCCTCGTTGTTGGGCCTGATTTCGGTACCAATCGAACCGCGCCATGAAAGCGCATCATTTGGTGCTATTTCCATGGAGATCGACCCAGATTTGAACATTTTTGAGGCCATTCTTTCTCTGAAGGACCGTCAGCCGCGCCCATTTAAGTTTGCTCTTGTTTACTGCATAATCTATCCCTCTGCCTCATCACGTGTGGTTAAGTAGGGTAGATTGCTTCGCTTCTCTCGCAATTACGTGGTGAGTGGCCCCACGTGATTTGCGCGAGTCAAAGCTCCGAGCCAAACATGCACACATACTGCATTTGGAAATATATATAAAATTCTAACAAGTAACATACAAATTTTTGACGGACGAGCCAGTTAGCCATCAATAATGCGACGCTGTAAGTCTTAGTCGTACCCAGATCGAGGGTAAGACTTCAGCTCATTTGAGGACTACTGCTTCAAAGTTGATTTTGTGAATGTGTGTGCCATCTCTGTAATTATCTGTTCACTTATTTAAGGTTGAATGGTAGTATTTGACATACTGGTGCATTGATGGAGTCTTCAATGTATTTCCCACAAACACCTTCGCGGCGTTTTTGAGGGACATCAGCAAATCCTGATTTTTGAGTACTATAGCATACTATAGCACTATGGAGCCCTACTCTATAGCACTACATAATGAGGGATTACTATGTTCCAAGAGGGACATTTTCCTAATTGGACGTTCGACACGGTTTCGCAAGATGATCGAAATGCGACTCTTGATTTTTACCTGGCTTCAAATAATTAAACCGAAAAAATGGCAGCGCACGAATAAGATAGCTCATTGGTTCTTCAAAATGAGGAATATTCCTCACTAAACCATGAGTACATAGAAAGAGCAGGAATTTGACGTGCCCGAGATACCCGAATCATCTTCAATATCAGCGAATATTGTTCTTGACTTCGGCACATTGAGGGACCCATGAATAATTGATAGACGCGATCAAGGTTTATATCTTCCCTCCAGATTGAGAATAGACGACAGTTTCGTCCCTCCTGTAGGCATCAAAGTAGTAGAGAGAGCCGGTGCATGTCTGTTACTAAATCTTCCCCACCGCAGGAGGACACAGTTTAACTGTACAAAGGACGATGTGCATACCCTGTGTCGTTTTCCTCCGTAGCCTCGGGTTTGCTTCCCTCGTAACCTCCATTGTCAGAACTCCATGGATCATTCGATTCCTTGGCTCGACGAGAAACTCCGAATTTTGAGTCCGGTGAAAAGGCATCTTAATTTCTAGACAGTATGGCAAAGACCAGGCGAAGGCAAGGTGACAAATTCTAGTGGGTCGGGTCATGTGATCCGGACGCGTCGCGCGCCAAGCCGAGATGGCCGATGGCCTCCGCGACCTATTTATATCAGTACTCTGCATTTCGGTGCATTGGCGTTCATTCATAGTCTGAGTTGAGTTATCGGCTAGCTCGACTAAGTAGTCACAAAGGAGGCTTGTCGTTATTTTTCGCACCTCTGAGCTCGATTGAAACCGACATAACAATGCACGGGCTCCTTCACATGGCAAGGATCTTCGCAAATTTGTGCCAAATTTAGTCCCTCTCGCTGCATAAAAGGAAAACTGTGATATGGACCCAACCTCAATTTTGGATTCAGAAGGTCATGTATTAGATCCGGGGTAGAAAACTACATCCAGAGGTGGGATAAATGAATGTGATGGCAAGAGAGCCAATGCGGAGGCTACTGGCTTTCTTCATTAGTATAGATAGTACTTCGCGGTGTATTTCACGGATATCGGGACAGAGCCAGCAACGCACTATAGTTCAGGTTCAATCCAATGTTTAAGCAAGATGAGGAAGATGCTCACGGAGGTTGGCGGCTGTCCGCCGACAGTGTCAATCCGGAAGATCTTGGAGGCCAGAGCGCCCTGTACTCCGTTGAGGGCGAGCCAGTCGACGTTGGTCGTCGGCTTGGTGGGGGCCGGGATGTCCCCGACCTTTGCGCCGATCACATATGCATTGGCGTCACCCGCGAAGTTGCCGCTCGAGGTGAAGTCCCAAATGGGGGATATTCCAGTACCGGTGGGGGAAGTCACGAAATAGTGGAACTGGGTATTAATTTCTACCTCAGATGGTCGTTGCGAGCGGAAAGAAATAGGGACCCACCCCGAGCAGGAAGGGCGCAAGAACGCGACTGCCGATAGAGCTGGCTTTAACGCTGGCGGGAGCCTTGTTCCAGATGTTGAAGGCAGTGGTCTGAACGGTTGCGAACTCTGGCTTTTTGTCGAGGCACGAGATGTCGAACAGGGATGCCACGGCGCCGATCGAACTAAATTCTGAATTAGTACATGATGACAAAAGTGCAGAGAAGATATCTGACGCGTAGGTCAAGGTAGTGCTGGAACAGGTGTAGTTCTGGATACCAACGCCAAGCATCACGAACAGAGGGGCGGTGGTGGGGCTGACGAGAGCTGTCTGGTTGACAGGAAGGTCCATCACGGCCTTCGAGGGATCACAGCAATGATCATCCTTGCCTTCCTTGCCCTTTCCATCCTTGCCATCCTTGCGAGCAACGAGGGGCTTGCTGGACACAAGGAGGGCCGCAGAAGCAAGAGCGGTGAGCAGCTGGAAGGCGAGCATTTTGGGGGGAAACAGATACAGAGCTTGAAAGAATGGAGATCTCGCGAGGGAGAGATTGGTGTTTCATAGTTCCCTGGTATCCTTTTATACAATAAAACTTTGAACACGCTGATTGACGCATGTCAAAGCGCGGGGTGTCGGTTGGCTAAAGAAGCGGTGCCATACGTTTGAGGTACGAGGTGGCCTGTTATTGAACCCTGAGAATACCGATGATGGCCGAAAGCCGCAGTCTCTTGAATGATCCAAGTAGTGGAAGCCCGACGGACAGCGTAAGACAGCGTACCGTCTACGGCAAGAAATATGCTTTGAATGCGTATTAGCCGACGTTTTCTCGTATGTGCGAATTCCGCGAGATGCTATTTTTGCTTGAAATGGTCAGCTCTTTTCAATCCCGAAACCCCTTCGAGCTTCGTCGTGAATATACAACCAGATCTGCGCGCTTATAGCCTAGCCTTTTGCTCCCGCAGGTTACGATCGATACACCTCGAAGATCTTTCTTCTGCTGGACTTTTGTTGAGCTGGCTTGCTATGTCCGTCAACTGATAATCATCACTGTAATTTCATTGTCAGATGTCAAATTTCTTACCCGCCCCGGCACGGCGGCTTGAGTGTTACACCCGAACAACCAGAAATATGAATCGACGCCGAAGCAGGTACGCACAATAGCCATGGATTTGGGAACAAAACTAATTGTTGAACCTCACTGTTTCTCAGAGAGGTCGCCAAATCCCATCAGATTCAGAAAATCTATTCGGGATCACGGGGTGGCCCTCGTTTTTTTGGCTGACGGATGTACGCCTTGGCAGGTGTTCCGTCCTCAAATTGGACTCGAGTCAAGAATAAATCGGGTAAGAGTCAGAGGTAGATCGCCTCTGATGGTCAAAGAGACGTCAGAGTCAAACAACGGAGGCAGCTCTTAGTGGACCTTCTGATGATAAGCATGCGGCGCAAGCCGGTCGTGTGTGATTTCTGTGGACGACGCCAGGCGAGTACCGAGGAAATCGCCCCTGTGGCTACATTTGCAATTTGGGTCTACGTAAAACACGGGGAGCGCGGGCTCACTGAGTCACCTCACCAAACGTTGCCGAGTTGATGATCTACAGTTCAAGCTCTTCCTAAAGCTGTTGTATGCATGGCACTTGGACCTCACGGCGGCCGTTTCTTGAAATGCAAGGCGAGTTTAAAGCGGAGTTGGACCCTTACTTGTTTGGACAGACATCGTACGCTGAGGTGCATATGGGATAGAGAGAAGACACGTCTTGTTACTCCAAACGCTCCGGCATGACTGGCCCAAAACCAGCAACACAAGCGGACGGACTTAGAATGCATCTGCAGACTTTGATCTTGTTACTCCAAACGCTCCAAAAAAAAAAAAAAAAAAAAAGAAGACACGTCATCAATTTATTGCAGCAAGAGGCACGTAATTTGCTCTATCTCTGGGTGGAGTGAAATCATGGCCAAGGATGAGCCCTTGCGCCGGGGAACGAAGTTGACCGTACCACTGTAAGTATTCGTCCATCGAAGGACAGTTGAGTGTTGAGGAGATGAGAAGAGATGGAAAGTCCCGTGTACAACCCCATTTGGAGGACGGAAACTTCCGTTTACCGGATGTTGCCGGACCAAATGCCGGACATGATTCCCAACAGCTTTCGCGTCCGGAATGTTGTTGGAACTTGGCCTGCAGTGTGTTCCAAGCGAAATAGCTGATGTGAGCCCGAGAATTGAACTTGAACCAAAGGTTACCGAACTGTCGTCGGTCCGAACATCATTTTCGGCCCTGTCTCTCTGCCCTCGCTGGCGTCCCTTAGGCGCCGTCGCATTAATATAGGTCACCGGAAATTTCAAAGCAATCGGTTATTATGCAGATTTTTTTTGGACGGCTATACGTCACGCTATGTTTAGCCAATAACTGCAATGAAAGAACGACGTACTTAACCAGATACTATGTTCGGTTGTAATGCTCTACACACCAATTCTTGGGATGGTACCTAAGAAAATAGTGCATAGATAAGTAACCTTTCCAGGTTCCAGGCCTCTAAGGTTCCTCGGTTCGTTTGGTGTGAAAGGAAAAAAATTGATAATGACTACAATAATGATAATAATACAAGAGTGTGTGCCAAGTTCATCCACTCCAGTGCTCGCCTATACTGAATTGTACGCCGTTTTGTTATAATGAGACGCGGCCTTTTCGGGCTAAAGGTTAACAGCAGCATCAGATAGTGCATCCCAGCCCAAAAGAAAATATATATACGAACCACTTGCAAGCCAGGAGGTGCGCCGACGAGGTTGCGGGCGCTGACCTCGGTGGTGCGGGTAATGTGGATAGTTAGCTGTTGCTGTGGAGAGATGAGCTTACACCGACGGAATGGAATTTGAATGTGTACAGTCGGGGTATGTGGGGGAGTCATGGTGCTGTCCCATGATTTGGGAGACGGAGAGGGTGCACGAACGACCTCCCGGCTTCGGGGGCGAGAGTTAAGTCTTGGGGTAGGAGAGCAAGTCAGCAGTGGGATTATGGTCCAAAAAAGAAGAAGGGACGCACGACACCAGGAGAGAGTTTGAATATACTGCATCGGATTTCAACCTCAATTCTAGCGGGGACAAGTTGAACTCACGTTTCGCGAGGAAGGTATATAGTGCGAGCCAAACGACTACGGTGAGTTAGGAATAGTGTTCAAGACAGGAAAGCGGTTGTATTCACAGTTGTACTTCATTGTTTGGAACTGGACACGGCAGTAAGAATGTATATTTGGATATCAAGAGTGAAAGACAACGACGTACAGCAATAACCACAGCCACGGACGTCATGCTAACCCATGATTTAGCGATTTTTGGCACCGGGATTCAATAAGTTGGTTACCTTGTAATCAACCCGGTTTCTGCGCGCCAATCAGATGGCTCAATACATACGGCGGAATTGAGACTCACGGATCGTCCAGGTCACGAGGCGATGGATGAGTTCCTCACTCCTTCGACAACGGTTAGCGATCACAGAGCCGAAACACACACCACTCGAAGCGCGCACCTGGGCAAGTTGTACGGCGTATACAGTTGCCGGATATAGAAACACAGCGAAACGGTGATGAGGAGGTCGAGGACGGCACCAACGTTCAGTGCGGCGGTGATGAGCCAGCCATAGTTATCCTGCAGTACGAAATAATCCGGCTCCCGCGGGATATCGAGGAACCCCTCCGCTGCGAGCGCCATTCCGCCGACAAAACGCAGGGCACATAGAGTCCAGCATACGAGGCTGATGTGTGTGCGGCCAGATAATAGCCGGATCCGATAGGCGAAGAACCCCTGGTGTCGGCTTTAGCATAGCTGCTCGTGGAGAATATGGACCTCGTACCTGTACTAAGGCAGTGATAATTGTCTCAAATACTGGAAGGAGAGACACGGAGTAGCCGTTGGCCGGCTTGATGGTAACGCCCGCGAGGATAACGGTGAAATAATAAATTGCGTGGCAGGATGCAACGGAGTGACAGAGCTCGAGGAAACTAAGAGAAGCCGAGTTACAAAATAATTCTTTAAAAGTTGTGGTGAGGACCAGGGACTCACAGGACGGATCCGACCTAAACGTCACGAATTAGCTGAAATTTGTGTGCCGAGTTTCGGGCACGCACGAGTAGCTTGAGTCCAGCTCTGTCGGAACGGCAGTTCTGGAAGTAGAAGTATCCCTGGAGGGCCTCAACACCGAACATGACGAGGCTCAGGAAAACCCCAATCTCCATGACGCCGAGAATTGCGGGTGAGTCAACTCCGTATGTGATCATGGCGGCGATAGATAAAGATAAAATGGATTTTTTCGTGAAATAGGACTAAAAGAACGACAGAGAGAGAGCAAAGAAAGTCTTCAAGACTGTGGGGGGCGAAAGGAAGGACCGGAGAAGCGTTTCATCATCACGAGTGTTATAAACGGCTGTCCCGACGAAGGTCCCAGGCAGTCAGAGCGACGTGTGAAGGGTGCTTTCCGTGTGAGTCATCACAGCCAAATGAGGGTCACCAGCGTCTCAGAGAGAGGCGACACGATGGAGAAGATGAATCACATAAGTTATATATTTTCATCCCATCTGACCACCAAGACGAATCCGGAACAAGGACTGATGGTGATATGATGCTTCGTTGATATGATGAGGAAGTCAACGTTAGCGCGCGTCAAGACCAACGCAGAAAATGCAAAAGTAAGTCTGGCCATTGTAACCTCATAGTCCTTCAATTTAAGGTGAAAGGATTTACCTTGGCGATCAAGTGTCTCTGCCTGTGGCGTTGCGACACGAGTGAACGGTGCCAGGGTCAAGACAGAAGGCCTGTGAGAGATATCAGAAACACAGAGAAGGTCTGATTTACCCGGAATGCGGTGATTAGGGACCAATGGACGGATCATAGGATACCACGGCTCGATAGCATTACCACAGAGGAGATGTCAAGGTATCGTAGTAGGCAACTTGAAGATGTCGAAGCCGTGATGCCTGAAACCCGGAGACAGAGATTTGACAGACATTGAATAAATGTCACTATCTTCTGGGTTTCCACCAGTTCACACTTGTGGGGGAAGAGTGTCCACCGCGACACTGCACTCCGACAACACCGAACAGATTGTGGTTTCGTTGTCCAGCCTGCAGCCCGTAGCAAACGTTCGTCAAGGTCAGAAACCAATTGGAAACAAAGGCTGTCATGGACCGTTGATTGATTTCTGCACAAACAAAGAGCGATTTCCCACCACAGGATGGCTATTTCTCTTGTTGGAACACGCACTTGTAGATCAGAGCGAAATATTTCAAGGCAAAGTCTATTTGGAACTTTGGAAGCGACTGGTTAATGTTTCGTCACCACAGATAGACGCGGTCGACCCGACAAATCTAGTACACTTGTGTAAAGTTAGTGATAAATGGGAAAGCTATTATCTGCGACTGCCTATCCGGCCAGACTAGCTATCCGGCCACTTGGGTCCTGTAGCACTTGTAGATTGATTTTTGGGCAAAGTTCGAGTTGTAAAAATAGACACATACGACCCCAAAAACCAGATTTGAGCCCATTTGATCAGATTGACGTGATGCTGTGCCAGATCTCTGATTGGCGGGTAATCCCGAACACGATTTCCTTATTGGTCAGCCGTCTTTTTCTCGACAACCACTTCATCGTTTCACGACTTCTGCTGCTCATTCTGACCACACGACACCTGGCTACCCCTAGATGCCCATCCTGTCAAAATCTGATCTAGTGGCTGTTGCAGTAACCTCAAATATTGGTGAAATATTGTCAAAATATCGAAATCTGCATCAGAAGGGGTATGCGATCCAGATCCTTTGGCCAGTTTCACCATGCCCATTACCTATGCAAGACAACATTTCATACCCACTGCTAATATTCCGTCATGTTTCAAACACTTTGCTCTCGTATTAGTTGGTGTATGCGTCCCTGGCCGGATACCTAGTTTTTGCCGCTTTGGGACTTGCCCCGGCAAAATATTCACTGAGCCACGAAATTGTTACCAAATGTATTGTGTGTTGATACATCTCATTCCTAAGATCCTAGCCTTCGTTATGAGGTCCTAAAGCCCTTGGTAACTCGATGCTTTCGCGTTTAAAACTCCTCAAACTGCTAAGGTGGCCGGGTACCCAGTCACAGATAATAGGCACGTACCAGATTTTCCGACGTAATTGGGGGAAGTGTCGGATAACTTTGTTGTATTCATCCGAAGCCAGCTTGAGCACCGCGGTAAAATCACGCAAGGGCAAAGTCGACAACGTGCTGTCGAGCTGCCCCCAGCTCAGTTCTCTGCCTGCCTTTGGATTTACGGCAATGGTGATCGCGCCAAGCATAGTAGAGGAGGTAATGCCGGAAAGCATTTGGAGCGTCGACTTCAAATAAATCCGCAGGCGGGCGAGGTTCGGGAACATAGACAGGGGAATCGGAGTCCTGCGGTAGACGGTGAAGACGCTCACCTTGCAAAGATGCGGAGGATCTCGATACTTTGAACGATGGGGATAAATTCCAGCCAGGGGACCTTCGTCTGTGCCCCGATTGTCAGGATCCTGAGATGCGAGAGATCGAAGAGGAACAGCTTCTGTAATAGCCGAAAGTCGAACTGCCCAGTAGATCCCATGCGCAGCGACTCCAGCGCAGCGGACGTACAACAGTAAGGAGTGATGGGCAGGAGCGCGCCGTCCTCATATTTGTTGTCAATACAGCGGAGATTGACGTGCTGTATTGTGGGAGAGTAGTGAGCCCAGATTAGCATGAAATTCGCCCGCTCACCATCGAGATGCCGAATGTGGCGAATCATATGCGGGGAATAGTCTAGCGTCTGCCGGAATCGCGCCCACTAAGTCTCGTTTTTCGCCGGACTGTGAGTTGCGGTGCCGAAGTCATGGAAAAGATGAGACTGAGCAGAATACACCCAGAAGCGAGAAACCAAGGTGCAGACCTTCAAATCGGGCGCCGAGTCGTGGAGGAAGCTAACGCAAAGGTCCAGAAGTTCTTGCACGGCCATCATGATGATGGTAGGAGCTAACACTAAGGGGTCAGCTGAGGACCTGCACACATTAAAACTGATAGGAATACACTATTTCCAGAGCGAGAAGCCGAAGACTCGACCTAGAAGAGAGATCACAGTCAAGACGACGCGGCACCAGTGGATTGACCAGTGGCATGATGAATGCGCAAGTTGGTGATGTTTGCCAGATCAAATGAGTTCGGTGATCACTTGCCGTTTATGGACTCGTTCGTCAGCGCCCTGAGCCGACCTTGTTTTGACCTCACTCTTTTGGTTCCGTACATTCCTGCGCTTGTCTTTCCGACTCCTTGCCCTTTCCTCCATCAGTGGTGAATGCCGTGGCGGCCGTGCCTCCTGAATCGTGACCTCGGGCCACAGCTGCAGCCTATTGGATTAATCGACGGCCTCAATAACATTAACGAGAGCAATACCTGTAGAATTGTAGTGCAACACCCGCCCTCGTTAGGTCGGTATACTATTACGCCCAATGGGTCTGGATTTGCACAATGGGTCTGGATTTCGCATTTTTCTCTTTCATTTCTTCCTCTTTTCCCCCGGAGTTTTTCGGGATAGTCACATGTACATGTTGGCTATGGATATATGAAATAACTAAGGGATACGAGGAGGGAAAGCTAATGAGAAAGGGTTGCCGGTCCATCAAGTCAAGGGCTATTTTAGGAATTGCCCTCGTACTGAGTCGCGGTCACATCCCCAGTCCTCAAGAAAATTCAAGCACGTTTTCAGGTCTAATTTATTACCTTTCGTCTCTTTACATTTTTCTCTGCGGGACGAGTTCTGTATGCTGTTGAGAAAAACTGCGTCCCGTCACGGAATGTCACAAATGATCGCGGCTGTAAGTTTGTCACGTACTGTCACACTTGGCCTCAGTACACAACAACTTTGCTCCCGAAAAAAAAATGTAAAGAGGTAGAAAGTATTCAATTAGACCTGAAATTGTGCTTGAATTTTCTTGAGAACTGGGGATGCAACCGCGACTCAGAATGAGGGCAATTACTAAAATAGCCCTTGACTTGATGGACCGGCAACCCTTTCTCATTAGCTTTCCCTTCTCGTATCCCTTAGTTATTTCATATATCCATAGCCAACATGTACATGTAACTATCCCGAAAAACTCCGGGAGAAAAGAGGAAGAAATGAAAGAGAAAAATGCGAAATCCAGACCCATTGGGCGTAATAGTACAGGTAGAATGACTACAATCTGTCAAAAAGAAGTCTGCATCCGAGTATAATGATATCAGATGGTCGCGACCCCCCAAGCGAGACTTGCACAAATATTCCTATATTCCCTGGCAGGGCCGTGCGCTTGCCCTTATCTCTTTCTCCTCTCCAATGTCCTCGTCACATAACGTTCTCGGACTCAAACGTAATCGAGCAACTTTGACAGAACTCCGAGTCAAGGATGATGAAGCTTCGGAGGTCGCGATGAAGTCTACAACAGCTTTTCTCCGACAAGGTATTGCACATGTATTTCCTGCGTTGTCTATCCTGACTTCGGCACTTGAGCACCCCCAAAGTCACGGTTTCAGTCGTCTCGCGTTCTCCGCATAATATCTTTGTGCCTACATTCGGCGCTTGTGGCCATCCATGTCCTTCTTCTGGCAGTATGGGCAAAAGGAATAGAGCATCGAGTAATCATCGTCGATGCAAGGCACCAGAAGATTGCGACTCACATCATAACATCGATGTCGACAGCATTTGGAACAGTACGCCTGGACCCCTAGTGACCAATATTCACCTCTGACTTGACCTCGAGATATATTCCGCAGTCCTGGTCTTCCTAACCCAGACTCTCTCCGTACGACGGAGTCTCCAGATGGATCAATCCTTGACGGCAACTCACGACAACGCCGCTGCGTGGTCAGGAATTGGGTCTGCAGTTACTCATATCTGGCATCAGAATGCCGTCCCCGCATCGACCGCCGTGGTTCTTTCCACATTCTTGTACCTCGCGAATGCCTTGGCCCTTCACATAACAACGTCCTCGCTGTTTGCGATCGTACCCTTCAACTCCTCGAGAACCCTGACAGTCCCAACCCAGAGTCTTCCGGCTTTCAATTCGCTTTATGATGCAGAAAACCCGGACGCCAGGTGCGTAGGGTTTCAGCTTCAAGCGACCAGTCAACTAATTAAGTCCTTGATAGTGGCGAAGCGAAATCTTACGCAACGGAATCACTATATTTTCTTCCAACTATTGTTGCGAATGGAACAACGGGTCTCAGCACCCTCGGTTTACATGAAGGCGCATTGTATGATGTGCTGGACGTCAGTGCGGTGACTGGCAACGGTACGGTCAATGCCACGGCGTTCGACATCAGCTGCGGATTCTCAGCGGAGGTGAATGTCACATTCACCGAGCAGGACGGCTGGCAAGGTAGTGTAAACGGAATGGAGCAATTTTCGCTTCCCTCCACTCGTAAGATTATCTATCTTCGTATTAGCAATGAAGACTGATCCCATATCACTCGCACAGAACTCGGAATGATTTCGACGCTAGGTTATGATGCCACATCTATTATCCTCTACAGCACCGTCCCGGTCATGGATACTAGTAATACCTCAGCACCCTTAATCAACCTCTCCTCGCCGATGAACTCTCCGTTTCCGCCCTCCAATTTATCCAGTGCTCTAAGTCCCTCGTCGGCCAAAAGGGAATAGTGGATCTGGAATCTCGACAATTGCGTTCAATCGAACCAAACATCACAAAAACGACCTCGCAGTGGTCACCGTTTGTCCATAACACTACACTCAGCGGGCATCCCTTTATCGGCCAAGTGTGTGATTTACGAATGGACCGAGCTCTATGGATGCTGAACCTTCTATAGTGGAGAATTTGGTTTTCCTCGATGCCTCCATCCGATTTCCCCCTCGATCCCAACTTTAACAATAAGTTCGCCAGCGTGGCAGATATGTGAGTGCCGGTAATCCCTAGCGCACCATCAGATTGACTTGGCGCTATCGATCAGGTTTCTAATCCAGCAGTTGAATCTCCATCCTAGCGATTGGACTAAGAGAGCTACCACTGTGGCTCTCCATGACCTTGAAAACGCTCTCTCAACACTCACCGCCTCCATGTTCTGGATCCGTAAGCTTGAGCCACGCATTATTGGATAACGAACTCACCGATGTGGTCAAATATTCTACAGTTGGCCACGTTACCCCTGCCCGCGGGGCGCTGAGCACTTTCGCAGCTGTTGATGGGCCGCGACCCATCCTTGTTTCGCTCATCGAAGGAGTCCCACCCTTCATTGGGTTGGACAGGGGAACTGGAACTGTTAACGAAACAGTCGCTGCCGGGCAATTGGATGTGCGTGCGCACCTGCATTCCGCTACAATCCATTGATTAAACGCCTCTCGACCTAGTTGAACATAATCTCGGTATCCTCGTCGTTGTTCCCCGCAGTATTTGAACTAACATCGACCAGGTTGTAAGCGGACTCGGGTGTCTATCGCGCTGGCGCTCCTCTCTGTACCATCCCTACTTCCCCGCAAGGACACAAAACACAGGTGGGATCCCCAAATAAATGGAACGGGGATCCTTCACGCTATATGGATGTATCGCGACCACCCGGATCTTCAGAAGCTGCTGGTGCAAGTGGAGGATCCGACCGACCAGAATCTGCGGAAGGCAGGCATGGTGCGCACGAGGTTGGTGGGAGGAGCTAGGGAAACGGAGGAACTGCAAGTCATTCTACGCGGCCAGGAGGAAAGCTGTGACTCTGAATAGAAGAATAGACCACATCTTGTACGTAAAAAACTACCACAGAAATAAGCAACTGCCACACCCTTTCCAGTCTCGACGAGAGTCGCGGGAATATGTAATGAAGAGGAATTTCAGACCATTTTTACCCCGATCTCAAACACGACTACGCAGCGTGTGTCTATGTATCGTAAAAGATGGAAGCCGCATGGTCACCTCTTACACAAACAATATCGTCAGGTTTAGGAGCCGCTGAGGTTCTGAACCCGACAGTAAATATACGCCCAGCCTGTTGGGAATGCATTTACATGCCAAATATATTTGGGCATGCTACCCAATCAGTTCATATATAGTTTTTGTGGTGCTCGGAACACGAATATAATTCTGGAAGCTGCCAGATGGTTTTGAGGGTGGACCCAGATCGGGTAAAAGTTTGCATTATTGATCCGCCCACAAATTTGATAGGGGCTATTGTTATTGTTCGGTTTCTTGTGTACAATTAAGTTACAACCATAGGTAGAGCTACGTAGAAAGGTATAGTTAATTTAGGTAAGTGAATATTCCGTACGATCGTACTGGGAGTGTTATTGTAAGCGCGCAGTCGGTCAGTCAAACATCAACCACTTTTGGCGGCTGCAGCAGCTGCGGCCTCGTCGTCCCTAATCTTTTTCATCTCTGCCCGCATGCCGCTGGCGCACTTCACCACATCCCGAAGAGTGTGAACGTGGTCCGGCTTCCATCCTTCTGGCAGACGCTCCATTGCGAGCCAGGTCCGCATCCACGGGAGCGGCACCCCTTCCTTCCCCTCGACTGTTTGGTTCCATACGCCAAGGATGATTGCCATCTCCCCGCGCGCGATCTCGGCGTGCGCGGCGGTAAGTGGTTTCGACAGCTTCTCGCGGCGTATTCGCGTCCGAACAATATCGTGCCCCGTTACCACCACCTCCGCCTCGGCTAACTCGCGGCCCAAGCTGGCAGACGCCGTCTGGACGACGTGTGCGGCGAAGTCGTCCACGAGCTCCGGTACAATCTCGATCGGCGCGTCCTTCTGCCCCGGCGGGCAGTCGACGTGGACCACGGAGGCGTCGTGCTCGACGCCGTTGTGCAGGCCGATGTCGAAGAGCGTGATGCGCCCAACACGCTTGATGAGCAGCCATCCGCCCGCGACCAGAAACGCGGCTAGGGGGGACGACAGCCCGTAGCACGCCTTGAGGCCCCGGAAGACGTCGATAGGGCTCAGGTTTTTCCCGTCCCGCCGGCTGGAAAGCCGTTGATAAGGGTTTTCTCGACCAGAATGTGGGGAGGGGGACTCACATATAACCATGGTTAGCCATGGCGTTGAGGGCGGGACATACTGAGCGAATGTCGCCCTTGGCAGGGGGCTGGTATTCATATGAATTACCCGTGACAGGGCATGTCTTTCCTGTTTTCGCGTCGACCTTGGGGTGCGTGGAGGGGAGGGACATGGCAGCGTGTTTGTGGGAGGTGAGGGAGTTCGGTGATCCAAATTTGAGCGAGCCCTTTTGAAGGATCCTCACCGCGCGGGACCGGATAGATGACGCTCGGTCCTGTTCTGCGAGCGATGCCATTCCTGGGAAATCAGGGCACTAGCCAATCCTGTGCGACGGGCGGAAGGGGCGATGCAGATGGGAAGTGTTTCAACTTGGGCCTTCAGTGGGTCGTGTTATGTATTCATGGGGAATTTGTTCGTGGAGGAGTAGGGAGACGACAAAGAAAACGTGTCCTGACTCAGATAACCTCTTCGCATCGTCAGCTGGTTACGGGCCGCCTTTATCACAGAAATGTCGTAGTTTCGCTTATAGCCGCCTATCAGCATTGAAATTGGCAGATCTTTTGCTCCCGCGTTCTGATGTGGCAGTGCATCCGGCTTGGCTTTGACCAGGTCCCCGGTAGTACATTCAGCTTGTCTCCGCCTTGTTCTAACCTGGTCGGTACCTGATATCTGTCATCGCTTGGGTGGGACACTCCAAATATGTAGTAATTTGCGTTCAATTTTCTGGCCTCTCACTATCTGGTGTGAAATTTAAATTATATACGATGGTTATACTCACAGGTGCTAAACATATCGACAGATGCAGAGAGATGCTGCGCAGTGAGTATGGTTTCCCGTTCATCTATCATCCCTTGATAACTTCCATTCTACATCTCTGTCCAAGCCTGCCAAACGACTCCTTTCAACTGTATGCGTTCCCAGCTGTGAGAAAGCTGATTCACCCCTCGGATCGCCGACGTTTAGTAACAAGACAGCTTCTCCAAAAAATTCGCCTATTCTTAGGTTCCGATTCAATTGAACGTGAATAAATAGGATCCGTTGCGTTGCGTTATTTCAGGACGACGGCAAAGAACGGCATTCGCACGGCGTCCAATTTCAGATACACCGCTGTAGGTCGGCAGTTATAATTCAATCTAAACTAGTTGTGTTTGTTCGCTAGAATCCTCCCTCAACGCTACGCTCATATGAGCAAGCTTAGATATTTAAGGGGTATATGCTCCACTCGTAACTCCGAATCGTTGGCGTTAAGCGCTATGGCGCGAACACACGCCCCACCCGTGAAAAATACTAGCGACAGATTGGTCATTTCGTCACTGGCTTCCCCCAAACCGCCGTTTTGCGGAGTTTCCATTTCGGCCCGCCCGTGCGGCCATCAGCACTCAATTGATCCCAACACTGGCCAGAACGTGGCAGTGCTCAAGCTCGACTTCGACTCATCATGACGCTGCCCATCGTCGCCAGCCTCTGTTCCACAACATCCATGCAACGCCTAAGCTACGTAGATGCAACCGTCACTCTCAGCCCCACATCCAACTTGACGTTTGGTCCGCGTCGAGTCAAGTTGCGCGAATAAGAATTCACTGGAGAATGGAGCCGTCGACTCGGTCGGAGTCAGCCTTCCCAAACTGATTCGCATTTGTGCATTTATACTAAACTAGAATGGCCGAGGTCAATTCACTAAAATCGGCGTGACCCGCCCCCGCTGATGATTGTCTGCGGAGAACAGTGATTTCGTACCCACTGCCCCTGATATGGGGGACTTCATTGGGGCGGCGAGATCTCCATCATCAATGAAAAAAATTTTGCCCACCTGCCAAATGGGGGGGATTTATTCCGTCGTCCCGAGTCTCGTCACATCAACTTGAACACTTTCTGCCGCTCGTCTTCTTCAAGGCGTGTCCGGGCGAGGAATCTGGCATCTACCTTGATTCTCCCCTTCACCACCAGCATTGCCTCCAAGTCGCTGCTCCGGACTTAGTGATCTGTTCGTGGTTGAGTGAGCTGTGAGCCCCAACCGTCCAAAAATACTGGGCCACCTCGCTAGCGCTGAATCTCCTTACCAGTAGGGTTTCTTCCTCGACAATTTCTCTAGATTCAAGGTGAAAAAACCACATTCGCTGACTGTTGAATGTGTGGGCCCCTGGTCGAGATTTAACTGCTCGCTTGTCTGACATCTCAAAATGACGAGTGTATGATAAGCTTCATTGGATTCAACCTAATCCCCTCCTTCGAATGACATTTACATCCCGTCGTGTCTAGCGACCGCGTCAACGGCGCCGCTCACACGTACAACCCGGTTACTACCAAAACACATCCGCCACAAAATCTTCATCACCAGATTCGGATGGAACGCATCGATCGGCGAGGCGATTCCTACGGCCAAATTATACACCACCAGGGCGGCATCTTCATCCTATTAAATTTCCAGTCAGCAAGGAGATAAAAACTGAGTCAGACAGGGCGTACAGTAACAGCAAGATGCTTGAGCTGCCGGATGTACCACCGCAGGTGTGCGCCGGAAGACAGACTTTCGCCAGGCAGCGGCTCAGTCGTAGGTACACCGTAGTCTAGTATCACAGTTTCGTTAAAATTCGTCTGCATGGTGGGCAGAATACGTGTATACCATTGATTCGCGTATTTTGCCACATCAGGTCGGTCTTGTCAAAATGTTCCGCAAAAAACTTGGTTGAGAAGTTCAAAGGAAGGGTATTACCCGACGCTCGCAAGACTTTGTGGAGAGCGAGTGCACCTCGGAACGCTTTCGTGCAACCCTCACTGATCGCGATCAAATTGTCGTACAGGGTATGTTGGAACAGAACTCACCCGAAGACCGGGTTCACTGTGCTGACATCAGTACAAGAAGATTTGTTGGGTGAACAATATGCGTACGCGTCATAACACTGTCACCCAATGCAACCCAATTGGCAGGCAGGTTGGTCGCTTGATGGTACCGAACGTAATGTGTCGGCGCTGGTTCATTGTTCGATTGGGCAGATTGAAAGAAATTAAAATACACACCAACTTTTAAATTGGCAACGGCAGCCGAGTCGCTGACCTCTTCCAGCATATCCATGACCTTAAAAACCCAATGCGGAATAGACTCCACCGTATTCAATCCCTCGACAACAACCTTCAGTTCGGCGAGATTTGCGGGCGGCGACCGATTGGTTTCGTGCTGGCCGAGGAACACCATGACTGCCAACGAGTAAGTGAGGACACCCATGGTAGAGGTAGGGTACGGACATGTGTTGCCGTCTGGGCGCGTCAGAGCGAACATCACACGGCCGTGTTCGACATCATCTTCAAAGAAGGTGTACAAATGCCCATCATTCTTGATATCCGGTGGAAGCGGCATACGATCAAGCCAGGCCTGGTTGATACGGAACATCATGGACGAATAACGCAGTTTCTGGTCGAACGAGATTTTCAGCTGGTGCAGCGGCAGCTTTCTCCCAGAATAAGTGTCAGAAATGCCGTATCCATGCCGTCCGAGCCATTTAATGCCTGCGCGTGCAGGTCCGGTGCAGTCTAAAAATACTGAGGCAGGTGGATGTTTTATTAGTTACGCGACTGACCTGCAACCAGAGCAGCCGGAATTTCATGTAGGCCAGACTCCGTTCTCACTACTACCGCACTCAACCGCGAGTGCTCCGCCGGATCCGGGAGAACATCCGTGACGGTACCAGTTAACAGTTCGATGTGTGGATAAGCATCCTTGTCAGTGACCAGCCGTCTGCCCAGATGTAAACTTCCAGAACGCAGGACTAAATTTAACCTACCTAAGAAGTGTCTCAAATCCAGATCGAGAGGGGTACATGGTTTTCGGGAGTTCTGATTTATAAGAGGAGAAGGGAACACGAAATAGAACCCCGGAAATATTGAACCTTGGGTTAAATGGCAGGATTCTGATGGGATGAACAACAAATGGTGAATATAAGTGAAGAATGGCACTCACCTGATGTCGGAACGACAACATTCATCCTCAATCTTTGGGAAGAGAATCTTCAGACCCTGGAACAAAAATGACTGGAAAGCTAATGGCAAATGCAACAAGTTCAGCCCGAGGGAAATGAATTCAATCAATGCACACCATGAAGAGAAGCGTACTGCGCGACGCGTGAACGGACAAGTTTTTGATTCCATCCGTCCATTTTCCGGCCCTCCTCAGACGCGACCCAGGCTTCGGCCTCCACGATGAGAACACGTTCAAAGTGATCGTGACAAACACGGGCCGTCAGCAATCCCGCGATACTAAAGAAATGATGAGCAAGCAGGACGTACCGAGGCCGTCATGAGAGTACCTTCCGCCGCAAATAACTGCAGTTCCTGGGATCTTCTTGTCAGAATGGCGACTCGTCAAAAGTGGAAGATCTAGAAGTCCAATGTGCTTCGCTAGGAGGTGGCGACGCAACAAGTGCCATGAAACCAGTAAGACCGAGTAGGCAGCCGGAGCAGCAAGGAGGATCTTTGAGAGCATTCGAGTGTCGAGATCTCAGGCGATGAGAGAAGCCCTTCATATACGTATATCAAGCAGATTCTTCTTGGGTTTGTCACGTCAAATAGTCTTTCATTTTCAACTTCGCCGATCAGCCTTTCAACGCCAGTTCAAAAAGCAGCGCCACCCTCGCCTGGAGTTTCCTTAGTGACACTTTATCTCCCCACGTCCCGCCCTGTGTAACATTCCACGGCCACGTTTCTCCAGCTCATCTTGTGTTGTCTCCGCAACCAAATTCCTTCTCCCCCCATATTGTATCTGTGGACACGTGTTCATCTAGTACTAACTCGTGCCTCAATCGATATACTTAGATTACTGTATCGGCAACAATTAGACCACCCTTTATCCTCATGGGATATCTGCAACCGAAACAAACCTTATTGTCGGCAACAATTAAAGCTTCATTTATCCTCATGGGATAGTGATTTGATGTGATTACGACAGAAACCTATCACACCGGTGGTACGAGGTTGCCTTGAGTTGAAGCATCTGTCTAGGAGAGATTGTATGGAAAAAACATGTTCTCTTCCAGCTAAGAATCCCCACCGTACCGTATACGTGACGGTCGTATAGATTACGGGCCTCCAGAATGTCCTCATGTTGAAACAACGGTGTCCACGTCCGTTACTCGGGATTAGCAGAAGACCCTCGCAAGCGCGCAGGGCATTCAATCGACAGTTATTACGTACTTGTACAATCTCTCGCCAGGAACAAATATATCTAAGTGGGGAGAATATCAAGTAGAGGAAATGCAAGGTACAGTACGGTTTTTTTCACTGCGGTGAAACACCGATGTCCCATTTATTCAATTACCTTCCCTCCTTTGCATTAACATTATTTAAGATCCTGGCGCATCTAGCGACCGAGTCAACGTCGCTCCCCCACATGTGTGACTAGGCTACTACTACCACTTCAACTAAACCACGTTCGCCACAATATTTTCATCACAAGATTCGGATGGAACGCATCGATCGGCGAGGCGAGTCCTACGGCCGAATTATACACCACCAGGGCGGCATCTTCATCCTGTTAAATGTCTGATCAGCAAGGAAATAAAAATTGAGTCGAACATCGCCTACAGTGATAGCGAGATGTTGGAGCTGCGTGATGTACCACCGCAAGTATACACCAGAAGATAAACTTTCACCAGGCACAGGTTCCGTCGTGGGTACACCGTAGTCTAGGATCAATATTATGGTGTCGTCAAATTCGGGTGCATGGTGGGTAGTGGAGTACATACCAATGAGTCGCGTATTTTGCCACATCAGGTCGGTTTTGTCGAACTGTTCTGCGAAGAACTTGGTTGAGAAGGTTGACGGGAGGGTATTACCAGACGCTCGCAGGACGTTGTGGAGCGCGAGAGCACCCCGGAACGCTTTCGTACAACCTTCGCTAATGGCGAGCAAGTTGGCGCACAGGGTATGTTGAACCTGAAAAAGAACTCACGAGAAGAGCGGGTTCACTGCTATAATTAGTGCAAGAAATCCCCAGTGAAAAAAATTGCGTACGCGTCATGACACTATCTCCCAGTGCAACCCAATTGGAAGGCAGGTTGATAGCTTGGTGATATCGAACGTAATATGTCGGCGCTGCGGCAGTTTTTCTTGTTCGATTGGGCATATTGAGAGTAAATGGACGGACGCACCAAGTTTTAAATTGGCCACTGCGGCCGAGTCGTTGACCTCTTCCAGCATATCCATAACTTTGAAAACCCAATCTGGAATCGGCTGCACGCCGGTAGTCAATCCCTCAACAAAAACTTTCAGTTCGGCGAGATTTGTGGGCGGCGACCGGCTATTTTCATGCTGGCCAGCGAACACCAGGACTGTCAGCGAGTGAGTCAGAACTCGGGAACACCCATGACAGATTCGGGAACCACGAGGCAGACCACGTACATGTGTCCCCGTCTGGCCGCGTGAGAGCAAACAACACACGCCCTTGTTCAACGCCATCTTCGAGAAACGTGTACATGGGCCCGGTATTCTTGATATCGGATGGAAGGGGCATACGATCAAGCCAGGCCTGGTTGATACGGAACATCATGGACGAATAACGGAGTTTCTGGTCGAACGAAATCTTTAGCTTGTGCAGCGGCAGTTTTCCCGCGGGGTAAGTGTCCGAGATTCCGTACTCATGTCGTCCGAGCCATTTGATGCCTGCCCGCGCAGGTCCCGTGCAGTCTAAGCATCAAATGAAATGAGGCAGGTTCGGAATTTTAATAGTTACGCGACTGACCTGCAACCAGAGCAGCCGAAAATTCCTGCAGGCCAGACTCCGTCCTCACTACCACCGCCCTCAACCGCGAGTGGTCCGCCGGATCCGGGAGAACATCGATGACGGTACCGGTTAACAGTTCGATATGTGGATAAGCATCCTTATCCATGACCAGGCGTCTGTGCAGATGTAAACTTCCAGAACGCAAGACTGGATTCAACCAACCTAAGGAGCGTCTCGAATCCAGAGCGGGAGAGGTACATGGTCTTCGGCAGCCCCGACTTATAAGACCTGAAGGGAACACGGAGTAGAACGCCGGAAATATTGAATCTTGCGTTGGACGGCAGGATTCTGTAGGGGTGATTAACACATAGCGAATATCCGTCAAGAATGGCATTTATTCGCCTGATGTCAGAACGACGGCATTCATCCTCGATGCTGGGGAAGAGGATATTCAGTCCCTGGAACAAAAATGCCTGGCAAGCTGATGCAAAAAATTCAGCCCGGAGCAAATAAATTCCAGGAATGCACACCATGAAGAGAGGCATATTGGGCAACACGCGAACGGAGAAGCTTTTGGTTCCATCCATTTATTTTCCGGCCCTCCTCAGATGCAACCCAGGCTTCGGCCTCCACGATGAGAATACGTTCAAAATGATCGTGACAGACACGGGCCGCCAGCAATCCCGCGATACTAAAGAAATGATGAGCAAGCAGGAAGTACCGAGGCCTTCATGAGGGTACCTTCCGCCGCAAATAACTGCAGTTCCTGGGATCTTCTTATCAGGATGGCGACTCGTCAAAAGTGGAAGATCTAGAAGTCCAGTGTATTTCGCTAGGAGGTGACGACGCAACAAGTGCCATGAAATCAGCAAGACTGAGTAGGCCGCCGGAGCAGCAAGGAGGATCTTTGAGAGCATTCGAATCTCGAGATCTGAAGCGATTCGAAGAAAGGCCCCCCATATATACATATCTCGAACTTTGATCGGGCAAAGTGAAAGTGACGCCAAGTGACGCCAAGTGACGCCCTTTGACGCCCGGGGGCGTCAATGGGGCGTCACTCACAGAAAGTTTCCTCATTTTTGAGGGTGTGGCCATTATTAATACATTGTAGCATGCTGCACTTCAATACTGGAGACAGTCGGCATACACTTAGCTCACGGGATGCACCGGTATGCCTGTGAAAACTCAACATTTACCTTCATGGGGGCGTCAAAAGGCGTCAGGGGGGGCGTCAATAAGGGCGTCAATGGGGCGGCAAAGGGCGTCAATAGGGGCGGCAAAGGGAAGGAAGGAAGGACGTCAACGGGGCGTCAGTAGGGCGGCAAGGGGGCGTCAGAAGGGCGGCAGTCCAATTATGGGGGCGTCAATCTCACCGCGTGACAGGGGCGTCAGTGTGACATGTTAGCGTCAAGAGGGCGTCAAACAGGAATCTGGAAAGTCTTAGCAAATTATTTGCTTAGTACACGTTTTGATAACCAGATGGAAATAGAAGAAGTAATGAAGGAGCTGATTCATTTTTTGCACTAACTTATGAATAATTTATTATCTTGCCTTCCCGAACTTGAAAGGCAATGTCCATCCTAGCTACATTTTCTTCTTCAAACACACTGCGTGGTCTCTTGCCCTTTATGACGTCCATGGTGGTGCAGAATCTGCATTTCACGATAATTCTCGATACACAGTAGGTCATTAGCCTGATATTAGCCGTGCTCCGAAGTCTTTGAAGGGCACGATGTTTTCGATGATAAAACGGTCAAGCGTTACAAAAAGTAGGAACCTAAACCAACACCGCCCAGTGTGCGGAGAAGTCATCGTCTTCGCAGTGCCGGCAGACGGGGACCGCATGTTGGGACTTGAATACTGTTTGGTTTCTAAATTTGTTCTAATAATTACATCTTACACTGTTGTAGTACTTTCCCATGCCGAACCATATAATATGATTTTTATGGCGAGGATCCCTCGGCACTCGACAATGATGGGAGGATTAGTCGTGGTTTGCCAGGACTACAATTTTATTTGAAAAGAACTTATTCATCAACGTGTTTTAAAGTAAACCATTGTCGCTGTTAGAGCTTCGTGCCACCGAGTTGAACACTGGTGTGCCGTCATTTCACAAATTAAATGTTAATGGAGCAATCTTTGCTTTCAGGCCTCTGCCCCGGTGTCTTTTCATGTTTCTTACAGGTACGGGAGTTACGTAGGAGTAAGTCAAGACTACAACGTAAAAGGTACCGCGAGTGAACAATACGGTTGGTTCAATTCAGCGTATTTATCAAGCATTTACTCGGCCACACGGTGATATCATGACAGTCCCGGGAAAAAATTAATGCATCCTGTATTGATTGAACACCCCAGTTGATCTGGGTTATGTATTATACCATATGTATGCTGTTCCCAGTGTGTTGTGTTTGAGCACTGGTTTTGATTTATCTCGCCGCTAACACAAAATTTAAGTATTTCGTCGCTGGATAACTGTAGTATACGCACCAAGGTAGCAAGTAATGTGTCTAACTTAACTGTCAAAATTTGCCGCAACTTGGGGCGGCACTTGCTGTGTGACATGTGACATGGGGGCGTCAAACTCCCTGATCGGGGGCGTCACAGGGGCGGCAAAGGGCGTCACACGGGGCGTCAAAGGGCGTCAGTTGGCGGCACTGGCGTCACTTTCACCCTGCCCTCTTTGATCGGTGGGTCCACCATCGTTGCACTTTTTGAATTGCCGATAAGATGATTGGAAACTCGGGAAGTCGGGGGCAGTACGTGTCTTCAGCTTGTCGGGGCACCTGGTAGAACGTCTGCCCACCGTGCGGGAGGAAGCCAGAGCAAGACCCAAAGGAGGCGGGAGCAGAAATATTGATCGGACCACTGCCTTGGAAGCCATCGATGCATGCTCAGAAGGCACACACATGTACATCCACAAAGCAGATGCCCCTCGCAGTGAGCTTCAGCCCGTCTCGAGCCCCATCCGCTGAAGTAGGACTTCAAGTGCCAGTGAGCGCGACGCCGTCGGCCCAGAACAATGGCCGCAAATTGGCGAGTTTGCTGTTGGCACAGACAAGAAAGTTCGTTCGGAACTTTTGACATTTTGACTGCCGTGTTTCTTCAATTCTGCGAATCGCCGCAACACTGCGACATCACCGGCATTGTGGATTTCGGTCTAACGTTGCGCCCTTGTGACGTTGTGAACTTGGGTTCTTGGCGCTGCCGCGTGAGGTTGACGTTCGGTGAACAGTCAACATAGCCCTACATAGGCTAGACGTGCTAATTTAGCCAAAAGAAAATCTACCAAATTTCTCCTCACAAAGCGCTCATGGTCCCGGTTTTTTTCTTCTGCGATGGTCACGCCCGAGATTTGTAGGTGTGACTTCAACCTCAGCATCCCCTGCATGCGTGAGAGCGCCATTCAGGCAAAACCCGCGGTCGCCTGAGAGATGACAGCCCCTTGAGGTATATTAGGGGTGCTCAATTCTTAATCCGAACGGGTTCAGTTCGGATTTTAATTCGATATTTGGTCGGACAAACAAAGCTTGGCCAAGATTTTGCTTTGCATTTCCTGCTCATTTCCTCTCGGTTTTCTTCCCACCTCACCACAAGACCTCTTTGGTCCGTTTTATCTCTGGTTTTGTCGACAAATACGGGGTTGAGGTCGGGAACAAATTGGCTTTGTTTGTTTGGTGCACACAAATATCGAATTAAAATCCGAACTGAACCCGTTCGGATTAAGAATTGAGCACCCCTATTGGGTCGTTTACTGCAAAAATTCAACACTGGGTTCGATAGCGACGATCACTCATGCAGAAAAGTTCCGCTGTGCTTTGGGCTGGTGAGCCGAATGTTTGGTATTCTCAATCAACTTCTCGCGCTCCTTGTAGGTATAATACGTCGACCCTGCGTGTGGGTCCACTGTGTCAATGACGCGTGGCACCCTATGAACACTTGCTCCGTCGCTTCGAATTATATGCCCCTTTCCATTGAAAATTCCAACCCAAATTCCAACCCAAAATCAGCCGCATAACTGGTTTCCCTCCCATGGTTTCGTTTTCAAGCGTGCGATCATGTAATGCCGAAAACTTCTTTAGTGAAACAAAAGCTTTTTGCTTCTCGCATGCACTGTTACTCCAGCCGCCGATGAATCTTTTCGGCACCCCTTTGAGCCTTGCTTAACTCATTCGCATACAGGTGACCGGCGGTCTTGAGGGGCCCGGGATAGTTGAATGGCGGAGTCGCGTTGCAACACATGTGCAACGCGGCAACGCGCCGCCAAAACGGCACAATGCAGTCTAACAAGGCCGCAACGTGAGACCGAAAATCCGTACGTGAAAACGCCGAAACACGGCAATCAATGAAGCAAACTCAGCAATTTTCTATTTATTCCGTCCGCTATGAGTGAAACTCGACTCCTTACCCCTCCTATTGTCCCTCATGTCCGAGTCTGCCATTAAGCTTCTATTGGGCCCCATCCTCATCGGTGTATCCGTAGGCGCCTCATTCATGTCTTTGAACAGGCCTACGGCTGACCCAGGCTTCTAGCTAAATACCTTCTTGTATGGCGTTTGCGTCACTCAGTTCATGAACTATTACATGTCGCAGCATCGACGTGAAGATTCTCGAACCACACGGTTCGTTTTCGCAAACCTCCTCGGCCTGGAAAGTGAATAGGACGTATCCACAAATATCTGGTTGCTTGGGAATTTCTCATCGACACTTTCCACAGCACAGTCTCGATTTATTTTGTTTGGTTCTACATGGTCGATAATTTTCTGAACGCTGCATCTTTGCAAGCAGCGCCGTGGCCGTTGACTGCGGTTCCACTTCTCACCGCTATGTAACTTTTTCATGCCTGTCATCATGTTGCTCTGCGACCCATCTTGCCATAGGTCCACATGCCCGATCCAGCTATTTCTTGCGCATCGAGTGTTTTCCTTATCGAATTCTCGGTACCTATTTGCCATGCTTATTTTCCTCACGGTCACCAATGTGAGTGTATCGCGACGTCTCTCTCGCAGGATATATTCATCATTGTTGAAGGCGAGCCTCGCAACCACAACCAGTTCATTGGCCTTTGGAGTAGCAATGTATTTCTGTCTCATCTTCATGATCAACCAACTTACTTACCTGCATGCCCAGTTTCGGCGATGGGTCTCGATTGAAGCCTGTGGTGGACGCATGGCTCGGTGTTGGCGTGACCAGCGACTTGGCCATCACGTGCGTGTGAAGCATGTTCGACGCGTTGTCGCTAACTGAGAAATTTCAGAGTGTCTCTAGTCTTCTATTATAGAAGTCGTACGGGTCTATCCAGTTCGTCCCCCTCTCCTACTCTGCTCGCCAGTGGTTTGAATTGTGTTCAGAAACGGATAATGTTATTAATCTGCTCATCCGATCTGCTATCGAGAGTGCAGCGGTGGCGAGTTTATTTGCGGCAAGATTCTTTTTGAAATTCATGCTGATGATTCTTACGAACGCAACAGCTCATGGTCCTGATCACTTTCGTAAATCAATACTCACTGCGTTCCAGCCCCCAATGGACAGAGGGTCTGGCTATATGCATAGACAGAGCCCTAGACAATGCAGTCTGGCTATATGTGACTACGTATGGCTACACCACGTAGACATGGTACGTCTACGTTCGTTGTATCTGTCTACGTGAGTCGACTGACGTGGACAGAGGGTGGACCAACGTAAATACCAACGTAGCCAGAGGTAGACCTACATTGAGCAAAAAAATCACAACAGTTGAGTGAATGCGTAGACGCACGTAGACAGACATAGACTCCCGTAGCCAGACTGTGTCCACATGACATATACACATATAGCCACAGCTGGACGAGCGGGGACAGACATGCGTCCACAACCCTCTGTCTACCCCCATAGACAGAGTTTGGCAGGGGGTAGACAGATATAGCCACAGCTGGACGAGGGGGGACAGAGGTCTGTCCAGTGGGGGCCGGAACGCAGTGACTCTTTCCATACATCATGTCGGATCTAACCTTCTGTTAGACGAAGTTACTATCTACGGGCCTTCATCTTATGTTTTCTATTGTGTGCAATTTTTTCTTGCACATGGTCTCCCATCTAACCGATAATGATAATTCTCTAGCCTTTGGGTCGCATTTACACGTAAGCGGTTTGATTTTCATCGAATTATTATCATGCACGGCTAACACCTTATAGGAGCACTCTATTATCGGTGAGGGACCACCAAAACCTTTGGGTACTGCGTGTCCTTACTCCCGTCGAGACCCTCAATCGACGCGAGTCCCTCAGACAGGAACTTCTGGCACTCGTGACTTCGGCGAGTTGAGATTCCTCCCTGTCAGTGCTTTTAAAGTGCCGCACCAAGATCTCATCGATTATTCATAGCCCAATAGCACCAGGACCGAGGGCCTAGTTGTGAATATTACTCAAGAGACAGAGATGGATTCTCTCCGACAAGCACTGGGATAGAGGCACGAGCCGATGTGTAGACCATTTTAGGAAGTTTATTGTCCGTTTAGTACATTGTGAGAGCCTGCGCTGCACCGTAGCACCGTACTGAAAGACTTCGTACGTATTTTGCATTTCAACCACGCCACATCCTCCTCTCCACCATCATCTGCAAAACGAGAAGACTGACGCCACCAAGCAATGCTTGATAGTGCCGCGCAGTGAACTCAGCAGCATCAGCATGAGCACATACCCTATTGGGATTGTGCATCAATACAGGCCGACGTGCCCTCAACGCCGAGCTTCTGAACAAAGTCAGCGATATCCAATAAGCAACAAAAGCCTTGTGCTCACGCTAACTTTGAACGAGCGTACCCGTCTCTGCGCGGCTCCTCGTCTTCTCGCGAGCCTGTGCGACAACATATGACTTTCGGATATAGACTTCGGACTGCTTCGGACGATGAGCAGAGGTCTCGGAGGGTCGTGCCTGCTCTATGGTGGAGCTCCCCTGACCCCTATCTCGATCTGTTCTAAATGGAGTCCACAAGATGTCAATCATTTCCTCTTACGCCCAGCGGCCTTTACGGCGTACACACGTCCAAAACGCTGGACTCATTCACCAAGCGTATTCAACCATTTGAACGTGTCGGCTGGGAAAGGGAATGATATCCGCTTCCATTTGCCGCCAACACTGTACCCACACCAGAGGACGTTTACCTTCATGGGCACTATCACACTGTCGCCGCACATATCGGATCTACAACACTATATTTCCCGTCGCAAATTGCCCTACAACGATCCACGACGAGCCCTGTGTTCTCCGTGCAAAGGCTTGTCGAACTGCGCAACGGGGACTTTCGTCGTAGAGCTTCTCCGCATTCAGTACGTGATATTGGTTCGCGTTCGTCTGCACCAACATTCTCGAAAGCACTATGCTATCAAAGCGTCCAAATATGCAAGAGGACCCAGCAATGCAATCTTGAGCCTGAAGGAACAAGTCATTCACTCCTTGCCCATGGGAGAATGACTCCAGCTTGACTCCAGATGGTTGCCACCTCTTCTCCGATGCGAATCGCTCCCGAATCGCACTGCTAAGGAAACTACTCGGGATTAGATATCTCTCTTCTTTCTTACGTCGGCTACTCGGACGAGGTTGCTCCTCATCTCTTGCAGTCCTATCCACGGAAATGTCTGTCTGCATACGGTGACTACTGCCATCAGCACTCTCTTGTGATGGTCTTTCACCCAGCGCAATCTGGCCTTCCACTCGGGGAATACAACTTCAGCGGCAGCCAGGAATGTTTTTGCTTGCGCACCGCAGCTCCATGACAGTTTACAGTCGGAAAACATCGAGAAGGAAATACTAGCACTGTTCAACTGTACAACAGTTTGGGTGGTACATCCAAGTACATTGAGACGGTGCAAATATCTTCATCATTCCGACCAACACCTCGCCACTTCTCCCGGGCCATACTTTCCGACTTTTGGATAGCCGACTTGCCTCCCCGTCAGCCAAGCTTTCTCGTGAGACGTCTAGGTACAAAAGTACGCTAGCCGATCACAGCGATTGGGCCGTTGATGACTGTAGCGTACAATCTGGACGCGTTGTATGTAGGTACAGTACCTGCTTGTTCCTCATTGGGACCGCGGCAGTAATACATCCTTCCTTCCTTCCTTCCTTCCTTCTGTCGGACATTAGATCGGTGTGAATTGGTACTGGCATTCTATCTCACGTGTCTTAATCTTGAGGGTACAAAGGGAAAGACTGGCGGCAGTGGTGAAATTTGACAACAAAAACATCAGTCGGCGGTCCTGACTTAGAATGGTAGGTAATGCCTTAACGATAATATTCCTCTCGCTCGAAATGAGTGTATTGTTTGACACAGGAACAGAATTGATTCAAGTAATCATCGGCCAACCTCTTGGCAAGCGGCCTTCCTACGTTTTAAGAGTTCTTGATACATCCCTCGATAAATTGTCTCCCGCGCCAGCTTGTCGTTCAAAATCATGGCGGGGAAGCTACATCAGGAAAACCGTAGCCGAGATGTACCTATGAGGCACTATGAGCCCTATGCAGCACTGCATAGGGCCTCATAGTGCCTCATAGGTACATCACAGCCACAGGTTGCTGCATAGTACTGCACAGGCATTTTGGTTTTCCTGATGTATCGGAGTTTGCGGCTACGTCGCGAATGACCTGGATGTCGGACGGCCGCATCTCGGTGCGCAAGAGCAGCTGATTGTTCTTATCGGCTCGGATGTGGGTGTTCATGAACCTGTTAGAGCGATGAGTGAAATATAGATAGCGATGGGGAACATATGCGCACTCCATGCACATTTCAACGGTAAACGGCGCTGTTGCAGCTCCCCCCATCATCACTGAGATAGAGTTGAAACCCGCCGATATCTGCCGCCTCAACGTTTCCATTGCCAGCGAACAGATATGCACGGGAACGGCAATGCCGTTCTGGCCACACGCATATGTAATGTCCATTAGTGCCACGGGATCGGTGCGGAAACCTTTGGAATCGACCCGGTCTCTCTGCCGGCGCCAGATTCTTGATGCTGCGGAAGATTCTCAACTCAGCAGCTGTCGCGGGATGGAATCTGTTGAATTGGAGCATGCCCTGTACTTTCTTCTTGTCCAGCCCCTTTCCAGTAAAATTTCCGCAAAGTCAAGGATATCAGAAGGCTCGATCGCAACATGGACTCGTGCGATGAGGGTTCATCGAACTCGAACGGTGCAAGAGGTTGAATCAAGGATGAAGCACGCATGGAGGATATCTTGCAGAACCTCATTCGAGATTAGAGTCCGAATAAGCTTCGGGATGCCGCCTTCTCCGCACGTCGGTTTTGGTCTGGCCTATGGAGAATACATGATAAGATTCAATGTAACATGGCCTGGAGACGGGCTCTACCAGTTCTGAGTCTGCACTAGAACCGTAAGTGGCGCCGATGAGCGACGGGACCAATTTCGGCTGACGTTACATGCGTACCTTGTGGGCAATACCACCAGTGTGACACTGCGAGAAAGACCAAATAAGCGACGTGGCTATCGCAAAGGAACGTCCAAACCTTGCCGCATTTGCGTAGCTTGTGACCGAGGTCTTTCTCGCTCATCATGCAGGTCGAGCAAACTGCTTGAATGATGTGACTCCGGGTGCTGCGGATGTCCTTCGACGATGGCGCGAGTATACTGAAGAACGCCTCGTTGAACGGATGGATGGCATGTGCGAACTGGATCGGCGATGGGGCATTGGGCGACGACATTGGATGAATGGACGTTATCGAATCCAGTCCGCGAGGCGTGCCGAATGTGATCATGACACGGCATGGTCCGGATGATGAACGTCGATTCCAGGCATTATCCCCGCATACATGCAAAGTATGTAATGCAAGATGTACTATTCAGACCAAGTGTTCGCGGGTTTTGGAATTCCCTATGTCCGAGATGACCGAAATTTTTTCATTTGAATTCGAATTGAATCAAGGCGATTTTATGTAAAAGCCCCAGAAAAAGTTGGCGTCACCCGACACCTGAAAACTTGGTACGAATAGTGTACTAGTATGTACATTATCGCCCCTGGGCCTCCGTGCATCAAATGGGACGAGCTCGCACGTACCGCGAAGTTCTCCACGGCGAGTCGACGCCTGAAGACCTCCACGCCCCGCTGTAGATCCCACCCGACACACAGAAGCAAAAATACCTTAGTGAATTCTGCCTCAAGGCTCAAAGTCTCCATCTCATCCATGATACGGCTTTGTATGGGGTGGCACAAAATTTGGAGTCGAGTACGCATGCCCCCCGAATTCATTGAACTTGTACTGCAAGAGGCCGCATCGAGATCAGCAAGCACGAATAACGAACGCAGCGTGTTACAGTGTCTTAAAAGCCGAATCCTGTCCCAGAATAACTCACCGCACCGCCGCCACGCGCGAGGACATGCATGTCAAGATGCTGTAGTCCCGGGTCAGGGCTCAAGCCCAAGCCCGACCCGGAGTGGGGCTTAAGTAGGGGCTCAGATTTTTACCCCCTCAAATTTAATTTGCATGGAAAAATACTGCTAAGACTGTCGATGATGTGGATCAGTGGGTTGGGTTTTGTTTCTGCAACAACCTTGTCATTATTTTAGCTCACTTGTTCAATGTTGAACGCGACGGGACATGCCGGTACATTGATGGAATCTTTGAATCTCATCAAACACCTTCTGATTGTTTAAAAAAATGGTCAAGACCCAAGGGAGGTTAGCTACATCCTAGATAACATTGTGGAACACGGAAACTCGCCGCATCACAGCTGAAAAAAAAAAAAAAAAAAACGAACACGAGCCCGACCTGACCCGAACAGCACTACCTTGAGGCTGTGCACTGGAGCAAACACTGAACGGAGACAGGCGCCTATTCAGCGCTTAACTAACGATCAACTCGACGTTCGAGCTTGACTCCGTTCCGGGTGTTCAAATTATCCCTGCTCATCGAATTTCCTCCCAGAAACAAACCAACAACCTCGGATCCAACCCCAACGCGAACCGCATTGAATTTACTACTGCTCCATCGGCGAACTGGGCTCCACTGCCTTCAAGTCGGCCAGCTCGGGTTTTCTAGTATCGGCGGGAGGGAACTCCCTTTGCATTATGTTCCAGGCGATACTGGCGATTTTATATAGAAAAATAGGGTAGTTACCGTTGGGCGTTATTTGTAAATACACCTCTAGTTTAGAGACGAACCTTTTATAAAACACTAGAGGTACCCTGCTTTCAGTCACGGGCAGCCTGCTCCTGCCTAATCGGGTACCACTCCGTGCGGCGGCGTCGTTGGCGGATTCGTCGGGGCGCACCTCAGGCGCGTGGCTGTGTTACGCGCCTCCAACGCGCCGCGCCAAAAATGGCGCTTCACTGGGGTTTCTACAGCGCGTCATTGTGGGGGAGTTAGTACACCATACATTGAGTTGCTTATGTGGGAGCTACCGATCAAGTCTTGCGGCGTAATAAGGCCCCAGCGGCGCGCAATGGGACGGGGAATCCGTTCGTTTTCGCAGGGTGCATACGGATTGATGTGGGTTGATGGGTGATTGTGTTGTGGTCTGTTATGATCACACACCTTTCTCGCTTACCGCTCCGCTTACCGCCCGTTCCCGCCCTCCAGCTCGCCGCTGCTGCCCGCCCGCTGCGCTGCTGCCCCTTGCTACCCGCCAGTTGCTACCTGTGCTACCCCTTGCTGCCCACCCGTTCCTACCTGCCTGCCAGCTTCCGGCTGCCCGCTGCCCGCTGCCCGCCCCCCGCCCCCCGCTGCCCGCTGCCTGCCCGCCCCCTGCTCTGGCAGTCTGCCTGGCCTTGTAGGAGCCTTCCCTCTCTTCTCACCTCTTCTTCTGGCTTGCCTGCGCTGCCGTTTCCAATTGGGCTCGGGGTCTGAAACATTGCCCCCTGAGTTCACCGCTTCTTTTATTCTACATCCTCCACTCTCTATTCAAACCTCTTTGTACCTCCACAATTCGTTCTCCCCAGTTCCCTTTCTTGATACTCCGTTGATAATTGTTTTTCCGCCCGCCAGTGCCAGCAAATAATTAATTTGGATCGAAACATTCGCAGTGTGAATTCAGTTAGGTAAAAAATCTACTAAGAGAAAAACAACCAATAGCTTCTACCAACTCTACTCTACTCTTTGACCGCCGCCGCGCGCGCGGCAACATTGCGCGCATACTGGCAACAGATATCATACGAGGTAGAAAGATGCAACACTTGAACACTTTCGATGTATTTCTGGGCCGCTTCGATGGTCTGCCGCCATTTACGCCACCTCACACGCAAACGACTTCTCTCGCGCGCAAACTCTCGTCTGGTCTCAGCGCGTTGTTGCCTGCAAAGCGTCCCATTAATTCGATTGATCCGTATACTGAAGTGTCTTACCGCAAGGACGACGCACGGACTGCCTGCTCAATAGCGAGAAGGCACAGGCGCAGAAAATCCTTGGCAAGGACCTCTTCCTCGACAATGCGTTCCCTGTTGGTACGTGAGCACGGAGAAATCCATGATTGATGTGGATACTCACAGACGCTTTTCACGCCGGTTGAATGGCTCTGGGTTTGTGTAGGGCAAAAGGTCCGTCGACATCGTGATGGGTTTAAATTTCTCGCCCCCGGAGTGATCTTGCGCTTATATATCTTCTGCCCAAACCAGAAATGCGACATATGAGCAATGTGGATCATATGATTGTTTATTTCACATGGGGCTCGTATCTCCCTTTCTTCCTGCACCACGATATGCCCCCCACACGACGCGTCCGGCGCTGTGAGTTGAAGCTGCCTTGTATAGTGATATGGTGCTTACCTGCTCTTCCCAGTTCCTAGTCGCCACCATCAGCGCTCCCGTCCGGCGGAGGGACAAAATATAGGTGAGCTTGTGTATCATGCGTACTATCTGATGCGGCCTCGTTGACCGCGATCACAGGCGATGCGTCGGTGTATCAGGGTCCGGACTGGCCGTCCTTCGTGATCATTCCAAAAGGGCCCGATAACCCAGGAGGCTGGCAGAGCGCTCAAGGATGGAATCACCCCGGCGAAAGCCAAATTTTAGTTGTCTTAGATATACCGCACTGAGAAATATAATCCCACCGCCGCCGAAAAACACTTCAGTACGATAAGCGCAAGACAACGTCATATTATTAAGCACAAAAACAAAAACCACAAGTATTATCAAACAAATCGGTTGAGCGACGCGCTCCCAGTTGAGTGGGCAGCGAATGAAACGGTCTCTCGGTTGAGCGAGAAGAGCGTTCACTCTGGTTGAGCGGATGTGAGACGTAGTTAATTAAGTCCGACGCCTGGACTGCATATTAGTACGCTATCGAACAAAGACGCACCACTCACCTTTTTTTGGGGGCGGGAGCAGCGTTTTCGTCCGTAGCCTTGCGCTTCTTGCCCGTATTCGTCGCGTCCCGGCTGGCCTGCAGCCTCATCACCAATTCAGCATCTGCCTTCGCTGCCTTCGCATCCGCTTCGCCCGGTTTGCGGCGTTGATCCGACAGTGGGACAGGCATCGCCCGGTTCTGCGCGGGTTTGCGGAGACGCTTTGACCCCTCGGGAAGCTCGAGGGAGGCGTCTTCAGAGTCCTTGCGAGGCTTTAAGGGTAGCAGTATCACCAAGTCGGTGCCACCAGCTGGGTTATGGTGTCTTTTCCGTGTCCGCTCCGCCTCCGCCTCCGCCTCCTTTGCGGCCTGATCGCGCGCCTTTTCCCTCTCTCGGATCTCCTTCACTTGGGAGCGCGACGGACCCGGCAGTGGTGTATCCAACGGGAGGGGGACGATGGTACCATTATCATCGTAGGTTTGCAGCCACGTGAGTCCCGCGGTGGCTTTCCCACCGCCCCTTCCTCCCCGCCGTCCACCTCGCCCGCCCCGAGTACCCCGTCCACCGTGTCCACCGCGTCCACCCCGTCCCCCTTCGTCTGCAGGGACCCACGGCCCAAGCGGCGGCTTGCACATGGGTCGTGACTGGGGGAAGGAGTCGCATGTGAGTGCTGCCGGCAGGGGCGGAGATGCGGACAGCGGTACAGGCGGTGCGGAAGAGGACGACGGCGGCAGCGGCAAAGGTGGCGACGAGGACGGCGGCAAAGGAGGCGCGGAAAAGGACGAGGACGGCGGCAAAGATGGCGACGAGGACGGCGGCAAAGGTGGCGCGGAAGAGGACGACAGCGGCGATGCGGGCGGGGGCAAGGGTGGCGACGAGGACGGCGGTGATGGGCGACGACGTGGTGAGACTGGACCCACATCCGGAGTTGGCACGGTAGAGCCGGTGCTCGTCCTTTTTGCCAAAGGTCGTGGAGTAGGGCGAGATTCTGGCGGCGCAGTGCTCGCCGTCGGCGCTGGACCACTCCCCGTCGGCGCCGGGGTAGATTGATGAGGCGGTATCGATGGCGCTGGGGTAGATTGAGGCGGCGTCGATGGCGCTGGAGAAGACATCAAAGGTGGGACTGGGACCGCAGACGTCGATGGTGGACAAGGGGTCGCACCCGCCGTAGAGGGTCGTAGGGGTGAATGCGTAGGCGTCAAGGTTGGCTGATAGACAAATGTCGACAAAGTCGAATTCAGTGCTTGATACGATAACGGGCTGGCGGCGGCAGGTGTGAGGGCCCCAAACGCCTGGACGATCGGGCTAACATGGTGATTTGGGTCGTGCACGGCTAGCTCGGGTGCGACAGCAGCCCCTGGCTGCGATACGGTGGATGTCGTAGTGGTTACAGTCGCCGTTGGGGCTAGATACGCCAGTGCGGGATCCATGAAATCCTTGAGCCAGGACGCAGCGATACCTTCGTCCCCTTGCTCGCCCACCCAAGACCCGGCGAAGTCACCGCTACCATGGTCACCCCAATCCTCGCCCTCGTTGGCGCCACCTATCTCGAGGCCCAAGGTCAAAGTGGGATCGTCGCCTAGAAGCATTGTGCCATCGAGATCGGGTTCGGGGCCCACGGGTGCAGTAATCAAAGTCGCCTTCGCCTTTTCAGCCTTCTGAGCTCGAGCCGCCGCCGCTGCCGCCTCCTTCTTGGTAGGTTTCTTTGGGAGGCCGTTCTTCCCCGTCGTCCTCTTCTTTGGCTTCGGTGGTGGCATAGCTTCTTCAGAGGGCTCTGGGATACTCGGAATAGGGATATCCGGAACTGGATTGCTGGATTCGGGCGTTTTTCGATTCAATGCACGCGTTCTGCGTACTTCGCGAGCTGTATTTTTTCAGTTATGAAGGTCCAGCCGATTAAAAGACAAACTTACGGTTACATCGTTTAAGCCACTGGCCAGCGCCGCGTACGGTGGTTTCCCAGTCCGGGAGAGAGGCGGCAAGAGTCAGACCGCCGGGGGATTCGCCAGAACAGTACCTGAGAGAGAAGGAGAAAGACGGTCAGACGTTTATCACCTGACTCCACAAACAAACTTACGTTTTTTGCGTCACTGACCCATTCTCCTCCGGCGTTGGCCCCCCAAGTAGGGTTATTCCCAGCCATCCCGTCATGGTATATATGCCCGCGTGGAATTCTGCCATGATACTTTCAAGCTCGTCCAGGGCTCTGCAAGAACAAGAAAAATCCCAGAAATCAGCGCGCACTTTCAAGAATCTCGATTCAAATACTGACGCTTGAATCTCCTCGGGTGTTCTCTCTTCGACAGGCTTATCCAGCACGTCGTCGACGACGATGCCCTTCTGCTCCCGGTACAGTTTGCCGACGATGTCTTTCTCCTCGGCCGTGGCGTTCTCGAATAACTTCTGCGCAATTTTGCGCCGCACGCTCATGGCGTTCGCGCGGGCCTTGCGATCCATCTTCGCCTTGGCCTTGCGCTTGAAGCGAACCCCTTTTGAGGTGGAATCTTTCGTGCTGCTGTCGTCGTCGCTGTTGCTGTCGTCGTCGCTGTCGCTGCTGCCGTTGATTTCATCGTCGGTGTCGTCGTCTTCGCTGCTGCTGCTGCTGTCGCCGTCGCTGCAACCGCCATTGTCGTCGGTGCTCAGCGTTCCAGCCTTGGCTTTGCCCTTCGGCTTCGCCATCTCCTCCTTCACAGCGGCATCGACGAGCTCCTTGTTGCGCTTTTGGAATATCTCCACCTCTTGCAGTCTGCGCCGTTTCTTGATAATGCTCTTGAACAGCTTAACCGCGAGGCTGCCTGCTTTTGATGGGGAAAAGTTGTCGTCGTTCTTCTTGATTTTCTGGCTACGATTGTTAAACCAGCTCGACAATTGCTGTGGGATTCAACCGTCAGCACGCATCTAATACCGGACGGACGCGTTTTACTGAGGAGTAAATGCGTTTTGACTCACCGACTTCCTCTTCTTAGTTGCTTCCCCCACCCTTGTCGCGTCCTCGACGGACATTCCCTTTGGACCCTCTCCGCTCCCATCGTCTGGCTCGTCCTCAGCAATCCCCAATTCATCCTCCACTGACCATTCCTTGAAATACTTATTGTGCATCTTGGGCCAAAACCGAGGAAGTTTGCCTGAACGCTGCGCCTCCTCGAAATCTGGATACTGGTCCTCCAGGAACACCAGTTGTGCAGCAGTGAAGTTGCTTTTCCGTCCGCGCGGCATCGTAACCGGGGAATGCAAGGAGGGAGGGAGAGAGAGAGAGCGCGCGGAGGAGGTTTGGTCAATCCGGTAAGTTAAAACACTGCAATTTACGCCGGGCAATTTGCGCCTGTCTAGTTCACACAAATATCCCTCGCTCATGATTTAACCCAGGCCAAACCTAATCAGCCATCTTGACCCAATGCGGTCAAAACTGGATTCGATTCAGATCTCCGATTTGTGAAAATCCGATAAGTGTTTTAATCATTTTCACTCGTTCTGATGTCTGATGACTTTGGGCCATGCAGCTACCCGCCGCATGACCGGTTTCCAAGCCTTATAAATTCCTCGCCGCTGAACTGACGCCACAACGCGACTTTTTCTATTTCCGCCATGGCCAATCTCTCCCAGACGACGACCCCCGCCTCCAGCTCTGGGTCAGAGCTGGAGGCGCTGGTCGCCCTTGTCCAGCGTCTCGCCGTGGCTTCCAGCGAGGCTACGCGCCTGGCTACCGAGGTTCAGGGTACGCTCTTTATCATTTTCTCCCCACCCGCTCTTGTTGATTGATGCCCGCATCCCAGCCAAACTCCCCCACGCGTTGAACAAGCATGCTGCCAGCTCTATCACCTGGACCCGTGGCGTCGCGAAGACGCCTCGTCAACTGGAGCTGGCGTTTCCCGACGGGAGCGGCGAGGTTTGGTATGTGGTTATCAGGGGCCGAGAACCTGGCATGTATCGCACGTCGTAAGTTCCCCGCTGCTCTCCTTTTTGTTCGCTGCTCTCCTTTTTGTTGTCCGTTGCTAACTTCTTTCCAGCGACGAGGCTAACGCGCAGACGAATGGTGTCCCGCACCAATTCCGCGAGAAGAAGAAGACCCGGCGGGAAGCGCTCGCCTGCTATCGCGAGAACTACGACGCAACTGCCCAGTACGACACCGCCGCTGCTATTGCCCTCACCTCCGGCAGTCCTCCTCCCATCGGCATTGCGATGGGTGTTCAGAAATGGATTGGCACGCCTGTCTCCTCCGCCGCGCAGTAGTTTGTTGTAGACGTATTATCCTCAAATGCCATGATCTTTCTTTCTTTCTTCTTTGCTGAGTGCAACAACATATATTGGATGGTCTTAGTGAATAACAAGCCGTGCGCTCACAATGAGGAAATTGCCCTTACGGAGTTCTTTATCGATGGGTTCCCACCTTTTTTATTGCACCCACATCAGAAGTACAAATGTGGATATCTAAAGAAGCTTGAAACCGTCGCGTGGTCTCGCTTGGTCCGGTCTACGTTATACCAAGCTTGATGTGTCAGGATGTGCCTTTTTTGCCACCGTTCTCCATAGTTTTTCATAGAAGCTCGGTAGTGGTCCCTCTGGCTCAGGACTAGGGCTGTTTGACGTTGGAGTAGGCAGCCGCAATCTGCGTCGCCTCTTGGCCCTGTTACCATCAATTACATTAGCATGGATGGGCTAACCCCGAATGAGTGCGCACTTGAGTTCTTGCACGCGGATCCGGATTTCTGAGCCCGACATCGCGGAAATGCTGCTGGAAGCGTCAATCATCAGATCTCCATATCGGATTGGAACCGTACTTGTCCTTCGTGATCGCCACCCCGTCACTAGTCGCGCTGACGCCGACCCCGACGTCCAGGTCTTCGTCTTCAGACGAGGACTCTGGCTCTGAAGGTTGTGCTTCTGCCCCTTGCTCTAGCAAATCCTGGATCCTGTAATTTATTTAGATAGATATCACAATGGCACGATAAACTTATACTCTTTGTCGATGGCCGTCTCTGCACTTGTAAGAGGAGCGGCACTGTGCGTTGCGCTATTCAATGCGTTTTCGTCTTCAACACGCAAAGAGTACGTACGTCGTAAAACCCCCGGCATTTGGGTGTGGCGTGTCAACGGTGTCGGTTTGCGACACCGCTCCCCTTTGCGCAGCGGGCAGTTCCTTTTGCTCTCGCATCTGTGTAAGAGCAGCAGATGCAATAAGTTCGTCGCTGGTAAATTTTCGTTGCCGTGTGCGTGGCTTGTCCGATTTGCGACGTTTTGCCTTTATTGCCGCCCTACGAAACCGCAATGTCAATGGTAAATACATATAACCTGCTCAACATGAAAACTCCTCACCGTTTCTCTGCCGCCTGCACCCGACTCTTTTCCCGAATTCTTACAGCACTGTAATCTCTTTGTGTTAGATTTTCCAGTACAAATTAAACTAATGATACTCACTTCTTGGCATACCATTCTCTCTGCCGCTGTTTCTTGTCCTCAGCAGAAACCCCCGTGCTGGCTGAGCTGCAAATCAGAAATCAGAATAAGCAACTACCCATGACACAGAGGTCCATATCAACATACCGATGCCGTTTTTCCGTTGGCTCCTCGCTTTGAGTTTGGCGTCGTTCTCTAGCCATAGAGGGTGAGAGCAGAAGAGATGTTTGTTGGATTCTATTTATTTGAGTCCGCCCCGGGCCAGTTAGTTTACCCATTAGAATGTACTCGATGAGTAGGCATTAACAACTGTGGAGGAAAGTTCTGAAACATGCTGTCTCTTCAGAATTTTGAAGACTGCGTCTGTGGTCGTACATGATACTGTTTTCCATGTTTTGATTCGTGGTTCTGTCACGCTGTCACGCGTATCACGGGCGTCTTAAACTCACCTTGGCTGCGTGCGTTTCCCAACTTCGGTAAGGAATTGGACCTGGGAAACTGTGGAAGGCTGTTTTAAAACATTTGGTGTCTTAATATGTTGAAAAGAACGGGTCTGCTGCCCCACCCGACGCGCCTTCTCATGTTTTGATTTCAAAACTATCTCAACCACCTTGTCCATGGCTATACCCGACCTCCTCGAATGCGTACTTGAACCTGAACGTCTTTGTATAATTGACACTTAAGTTTGATTGACACTTGAGCTTGGAGGCCAACTCAGAAGATTTTTTCCGTGGGGATGGTGTGTCGTCAGGCAGTCTAGCCAGATACTACTTCAGGTCTCTTGAAGAACTGTGAGTTTGAGAGCGTTGTTTCCCATCCACGAAGTAATTGTCATTTTAATCTGCATCTGTGCAAGGGATCTTGAAATATAGAGTCTTGAAGACCGCGTCTGTAGTGATACATAACATGCACGGTTGCGTTGTCGCTTTGCAACTTCTGGCCTTGGTGGGGCATAGCACAAGGAACATGACGGTTAGCCTTTATTCAATAGTTGAGCATTATTTGGAATAAAGTTCTGAGATATATTGCCTCTTCAGAATTTTGAAGAACGCGTCTGTGGTGGTACATGACATGATTTTTCATGTTTTGATTTCGTGCCTCTGTCACAATGGCGCGAATGTCACGCCCACTCCAAACTTTCTGGTCTCTATGCCTTCCCGCGAATCAATGAAAGGTCGAGTTTCAGACGCTGTGGAAGGCCTTTCTAAGATAATCTGTCTCCTCAGAACTTTCAAAAACGCGTCTGATATGCAACGCAACGCGCGCTTTCATGTTTTGATCATCAGAACATGTATAACGCTGTCACAAGTGTCACAGCCGCCCAAAACTCGCCCTTTGTTCCCGCCACATCACTACCGCGCAAAAAGGCCCTCCAAAAAAGAGAGGTGGGACGGTTCCTCGTGAGTTCTTTCACCTTTCATTCTCATTTTAAGGGGGGCCCTTCGCGAAGCCTCCGATCCACCGCTGAGTCTGACCATAGGCACTATGGGTGGCAAAGCAGGGCGGACCGAAGGCGCGTGCCACTCAGCGTGTTCTACTTAATAATGTCCCACCTTATTCCATAACCCGTACTCATAAACGTATTCTGCAGGTCCAATGCAGCGGCGTACTCGCAGTGGCGCCCAGTACTATCCAGCATGGGAGGATTTTGCGTTTTTGAAGAGCGACGAGTACGAGGTGCACCAAACCGACGTCTCCCTTGAAGAGCTTCTCGCGGCTGCCGAAGAAGCTGCTGAGGCCCGTGCTCAAGCCCTCGAGGACCTTGAACTTGACCCGGAGGATAGCGGCAGTGAATGGGAGGACGTTGACTCCCGACCTCCTTCACCAGACTTCGACTCAGGGCCTCCTTCCTCAGAGTTCGATTCCCACCCATCCTCCCCCTCTTCCCCAGGTACGAGCGTCACAACCGACGATTTGGTCGATCCAAAGATGCCACCGCTGGTCGATTCTGCTACGCGTCGAGCAGCACGGCAGGCACAATACCATCGGCGCCGACGTCAGGAGAAACGCCAGAAACAGGCCTCCTCACCCTTCACCCGCCGAGTACATCCAAAGTCGTTGCCTACCCATCGACTGCTTCCAACCCTGGCGTCCGATTTTGACGCTCACAGCTTCGAAACCACCAACGGCGGGCATTGGCTCGGTAAACGTCACCGACAATCCAAAAAGGGTCGCTCGAATGCCCTCCGTTTGCGCATGCTGAAGGAGTTACTAAGTTTGGGGTTTAAGTATATCATCTGGGATGGGAAGTGAGTGCTCAGGCCCGCTATTTGGAACACTATCTCACCTCTATGCTCTACAGACGCCCTCTCCTGATCCTCGACCGTGACGGGCGTATCATTGTGGTTTTTGTTGGTGCGCCCGAGGATCCCGAATGGCCGTCGGTGGTCGCAAAAGCCTGCGAAGCGATGAGGAAGGCGAGGGAGGAGGGTTTGTTTACCAAGGCTTTTGCTGCGGGCGAGGATCTGCATCGCCGTGGCAGGTATTTTACTGTGGGTGGTGGCGTGTCATTTGGGGGAGGTCAAAAGGTATCGTCGTAAATTGTCAGGCTCAACGAATGCAATGCAATTAATTTCCCGTGTTCTATCATGAAGCGTCCTGGCAATATTGTGAACTCCCCTCTCAAACGTCGATTGTTTATGGGGCTCGTAAAGAACAAGTACATTCGCCGTGTCTGTGGTTTCCAGTCAAGTAAGTTCACAGCCACCCCCTGTTACTCTGGCTGACTTGCCAGGCGCGTTTCGGACTTTCGGCCCGAAACTCTTTGCCGACTACGTCACCGACCTTCAGGCTCTTTTCGACCACCATCCGGGGCTTCAACATAATTTTACGAACTCTATCTTCCCCGCGATCACGTTCAATCTGGGACCTCAGTCGGTCACTTTCGAGCACGCCGATGATCTCAACAGGCCACTCGGCTGGTGCGCAGTGACGAACGATGGGGACTACGATCACAAAAAGAGTGCCCACCTGTACATGAAGCAACTGAAGCTGGTCGTGGAATTTCCTCGTGCTGCGACCTCTCTCTTGCCTTCCACCGTCATCGACCACGGCAATACGCCTCTATCTCCAAACGAAACACGCTATTCGATCACCCAATATGCTGCCGGCGGATTGTTCCGCTGGGTGAAGTACGGGTTCCGCACTGCGAAGCAGGTGCTTTCCCAGGGCGGGCAGGCGCTGAAGGACAAGCTTGACGGAGCTCCGGGTCAACGGCACAACGAGGGTGTTGATTTGTTCTCGAAAGTAGATGAATTAGCGACCGACCACGCGGCATGTTTTCCAAAATGATTAATCTGCACGCTCGCATGTATCTACATCAATTGCAGTTCTTTTTCTATCCCCTGTCCTTCCCTCCCAAACTCTGGATGGCTCTTGATCTGAGTAACCCACGCGAACGCCAGCTCGCTCTGGATCGCCTTGCTGTGGGGGTGGGGCCCACTTTGGGCCGTCACGCAACCGCTGTGATGAAGAAAATCAGAAAGGCGCGCGTTGGCAAGTCTGATTAGATATTTCTTGTTCTTTCGCTGACTGCGTGTCGACAGATGAGCTTCAGCGACACCGAGACGCCGCCCGCAGCTCATGCGACACTCGCCCCAGCGCTTCGCTGGCCTCTTTGCAAAAGGGAGAGCAGCACATAAACATCGACTTTCTCTTCCAGGGCATCAAAGCATCGACGTCCTCGAACCAGCTCCCATTTTCCCTTGCAAAACCCAAGACTCGCTCCGCCAAAACGCGTGAGGGAGCTACAAAGTTCGCACATCATTAACCGTCTTCTCAAATCCTCACATTCACGGTGCTCCAGGGATCTGGATGATGAAGAAACCCTGGAGCTGGCGCAGCAAATGGTAGATTCATTCAAGGCCGGCCTTGGGGATCCATTCAACCTTTGGCAGAATCCGCCCGTCATGGACTCCTCCGACGAGGACGAGGACGAATGGAATCCTAACGGTGGCCTGCCTTATTTTCCGCGTCGCAAAATCAACAGGCGCGTCGCGAATGCCTTGACGATGATTGCCACAACGCTCGGGCAACTGGAGGCCGACCAGTACGCCGAAGAGCGCCGCATCAGGGCTGAGAGGTATGTCCCATGGCCTCACATGCGGCTCGCAATGCAGGCGGTAGTTGCTCAGATAGTGGTGGTCGGTGCGCAGAAGAAAAGCATGGAACGAGACGAGCTCGGTCCAGCGCCGCATCGATTCTGCTATGTCCAAGTCAAGTATGTGTATCGAGCTTCCGCACCACCCCCCAAAAAAAACTAAACGGTTTCATTGCAGTGATCAGATTTATCTGGCTTCAGAAGACGGCGACGAGTCGATGGTTTATGTCGCCGAGGCCGACAGGGTGCTCATTCGCTACCGAGATTATTTTTTTTCTTACTTTATGTCGTTTCTTATTTGTCAAATCACAAAGACCTGCTTTACTCTGAACCACGATGACCGATAACCAGCCCATTAAATTGAAGTAGCATGATTTATTCCCACTCTTTCACACATTAACGGTCTGAGTAGTCAACTCCTCGCGATTGACGCCAGCTTCCGTCTGTCCAGGAACCAGATGGATGGCAGCGAGCCCGCAGAATGCCCAGGCCCGTCTCCACGCAGGGAGCCACGCACGGAGATGGGGCCCGGTGTGCGGCGCGATCTCCTTGAGGAGGATAGTCTCCACTGGAATCACGAAAAGATGAAGAAAGCGATTGCCGAGGGAATCAAGCGAAAGGAGCTCACCGGGGAAATCAGCGAGGTCGTAACACATGCTTGATTGTCAGAAACTGTCTGTAAATTGGCAGAACCTGTCTGCAATTTTAATTGTTTAAACCAAGCTATTGTCCGGCTCACCTGTATCTCTATCTCTCTTTGCCTCTTCTGTCTGCCCAATGAAAAGGAAAGCGATCTGCCTGCGGGTGCAATGTAGGCATGCAGGATCTACAGATATCAATGATCAGAACACGCCTGACAGGCCCCTGATCGGAGCAATGCCTTCCTGGCCCTTCCATCTTATAAACACGCAGTTTTGGCCCCACTCACATTTCTTTCTCCTGAAATGGACGCCAAGATAAAAGCCTGGCTTGAACAGGACTTTTACACCTCGCTGGACCGGATAGAAAGGTGAGTTAGCCAACGATTAGAAGCGATGTGAATGATCGACCCAACTAAAATGATGTAGTAGTCACGCCAGGCTCCTCCATCACGCAAAGTTCCATGCGGAACATCGGGGCATGGCATGGGGCATGGCTCTGCATGCATTCAGGGAGCGGTTGATCCGAAAAGAGGAGCTCAGATACCGTGCGGAGCTGAGGCAAGCCGAAAGAGACCGGCGTGAACTCTACCACCTGGTGAAATGCCTCCTCGACTACCCACCCATGTCCGCCGTGCTGCGCGCCGAATTTCAGAAGGTACTGCGCTAATGTACATGTGAGTGTTCTTGGCCGCTGATTTGGCGATCTGACCTTTGGGGCTGACAGGGAAAGCACATGTGTTTGTTATGGCAACGCATACGGATACACGGGATGGAGCTGAATAAGTAATGAGTAAAATGAGATGGAAAATAATCATATACGCACGAATTTTTGCGACATACATCCAGCAGAGATGGAGTCTGAATCTGCTCCACTAGAGTCTCCACTGTCCCCAGAGGAAAGACGCGAACTCGACTTGATCGAACGTGAGCTCAAACAAGGTAAGTTTGAGAAGCTATTAAAGCGGTGCTTTGCTGATGCGGTGAGTGTGCTTAGAAGTTATTAAGGCCGGCGACGTTGGCCCTCTAAGCAAGGCTGCGCGTGAATGGCTCGCACGAAACCGCGATACCCCTACTGATACAGTCTCCCGTGCCGAGCCCGAGGGAAAAAAATGGGGAACACCAGACCTTGTTACCCGGGAGGAGATAAAGGCGAGGGTCGCATATCTTGTGCACCTTCGCGAGGCAGCGCTGGAGGCGGCGGCGGCCAGGAAAGCAGCGGGGAAGGCGAAGCGCGGCGCGAAGACGGTTGGATGACGAGTCAATACTCCTGTGATCGCTCATCTTGATCCGTTGCATGTCTGCATTTGAACACTATCTTGACAGCTTCTGTCAAGTATGACAGTGGACATATGCCCACGATTGTGATTTTGAGGCGTTGAACATTTGAGCAAACCAGAGAGCGAACCAGACGGCTAGCTGTAAAGTGGTTTATTTGCTTTTATTTATTAAGGACTCCGTGAGAATCGAGCGAGAGCCTCACACGACCAAACAAATGTCTTTCATAGCTGTCACCCTGACGCAGGGCGCGCCGCCCCCACGACTCCCCACCAACGTTCTATCTACTACATCGACGTCTTATACCAACCTTACCGACCACTTTTATGGCCCATGGTTCTTGACACACTTTGGAATGCTCGTTCGTGACTTGTAAGTAACCCATTTGGCGCGCGAGCTTCTCTCACAACGTACTACAGAGATCGCGCCCTCGAACAGGTTGAATCAAAGACGAATTTGAATGCATGACTCAATACATTCAATCGGAAGACCAGTCTGACTATCCGGTGTACACCGGAAGGAACTTTGCGGCGATCCTCAAGTACTTGCCACGCCTTCCACAGCTGGCGAGGAAGTTTGAGCGGCTGGAGGACGGTACGATGAAGCAGAATGGAAGCATTTTTTATGTGGTGGAGGGTCATAATGAGATTTACGCGAACGCGTGCGCCCTTTTTTTCTTTTACACTTTAATTCAGTAGTGTTTCTAAAGTTTGCTTCAGTGGTGCAGCCGAAAAGTTTTGGCGTCGGGTTGGGAATCCATATCTGGCCATTAATGTGGCAGAGAGCTACAATGAGGCTTTGAAACTGGTTGAAAAATTCGACACCAATATTCGAGTGGCTTTCCGTCCTCCCCTGATTTTCTTTGAGCATTATGACTGAAAGAAGCGCGACTTTGAAATTCTTGCTAGCCTTGTTTTGAATTACTTGTTTTGAAATGCTGCATGTATCTCTGTGACGACGAATTACCTGAATAAAGATGTTGATGGTCATTTTTTGGAAGCGAGGATACGTGTGCGAATGTCATTCAAAAGCTAAAGACTATATCAACATCTTTACATATCTACAACTCTACATCGACGCGGCAAGCTAGTGAGTGGTGCACGTAGAAAGAGGCCGCTCGGTAGGAATGGAATTTGAGACTCTGAAGTCGGCCCAACAGAGGCATTTCCTGCCCGAGTGAAATACGAACTGGTGGAGTTGGGGCGCTTGGCAGTAATCATGAAGGGCTTGGCAAAATATCGTAGCGTGCAAAGGGCTAAGCTCGGTAACGACGATCAGAAGCTGGAGCTTTCGCAGGCGGGTTAACTTCTTAGCAAGCCCAATGGCTAGCTGAGGATATTCGTCCTAAAACAAATGAGTTATGTACGATGCAAAGGAGGAAACACAGACCGAGGCTCGTCGATCCCCCACGTTACATCCTGCCTCACCACAAGCGTTTCCAGATTGGGCAGATGGAGGTCGAGTTCGGCCTGGTCGACGAGCTGACAGGCCATGCATTCGACGCGGACGATGACCGCGTTGGACAATGCAAAGAATTGAGGGGAACAACGGGCTGTGTCACCCGCTCCTCCGATCGATACCGAAATATTATGTGTTGAACAGGGGCCCCGACGATAAGGTCGGCTAAGTCTTCACTGAGGGCCTCTACCTTTTCTAGGGCAGGTAAAAATGTCGGTGTGGGATCACGGTGCAAGGGGTGGTAAAGGGAAATCGCGGTGATGGAGGGTTGCTGGACGAGAAACTGATAGACGGTGTCGCACACGGGCAGGCCGTAGGTGAAGGAGAGAAGAGGGGCACGGAAATGTTGGACAAAGGCGTTAACGTCGATTGGGCAGAGAATGCGGAGATCGCGGACGCCAGTCAAGCTGGCGAGAGCCGCCTCAAAGGCCGCACCGTCGAGACAAAACTCAGCGCGTTGTAGGTGCAGATATCAAACCTGAAGGAACATCAATGTCAAATTTAAACAGCGCGCCTAAACTCACATTTCCCCCTAACGCGGGCCTGCCGCGCAAGGTACGAAAGAAAAGGAGCGCTTGACGAAAATTGACATTGACTTTGCGGTACAGGATTCGATCAATGTGGGTAGAGAACCGTTTGCAAACGAGTGGGAATGTGATCAAGGTGGAGCGAGGACAGTTTACGAGAGCCTGGCGCCACAGCTCGTCAGACAGCGCCGCCGCTGACATTGTGTGGTAAGTCCGAGGTGATGGTGGGAGGAAAGAAGATGTGGCTGTGGAATTGCTGTGCGGCCGCATTAGGGAATCCAAACTTGTTGATCTTGTCTCCATCCTAGTGACCCCTCCTGCTTCGGCGTGCTCGTCTTCCCGTTCTCATCTCAGGTCCTCTCTCCGCGTCTCTGGCTACTCGCTCATCGGTTGCCATGTCAAGACCTCGGTTCACGGTCTCGACGACCAAGTTTTCGGACTCGGAGAGTGAGGACGATGAGATGGTCCCAAGGACGGAACCCATGCGCTACGACAGCACCGTCCAGGTTGGGGGCCGCACAAAGCATTCCACTCGGTACATACAAGTGGATGCCTCCCCTGGGAAACGAAAGCGCGACATACCTCACCCCGACTATCTTCGACCGGATGTGGCGCCTGATTCTGAGTCTTTCGAGGACTTTGGAATGTCATCGCAAGACTTGGTGCAAACTGAAGAGGGTTTTGCTTTTGACGAGGGTCATCCGGTCGATCCGGGACCTCGAGAAACCCGGGATTCGGTGAGTTTTTTACTGTTCTTTTGCCGTGCATACTGACTCCTGATTCGTGATGAATAAAGGACAGGCCGCTCAATATGTGGGCAGAAGACGACCTGGAGGATTTCCTAGATGCCTTGGTGTACCGCGAAGGGCGAGGCGACTATCATGCGCAGACGAGATGTGCAGAGTGCCGCATGACAGGCACCCAAAGCCACCGCTGCGAGGAGTGCTTTACAGATGCGCTCTTTTGCAGTGCGTGCATGGTACGTCTTCATTCGGACCACCCCTTTCACGTTGTCAAGGTACGTGTTTCCGATTCGTGAAGAGAGAATGCTGCTAACAGAGAATCGATAGACGTGGAATGGAGCCTTTTTTGTCGACTCGTCCTTGAGGGAGCTCGGATTGCGAGTTCAGCTCGGCCACAAACGGGGCGAGCTTTGCCCTGGGACCCTCGCGCGAACGTCAGAGGAGGCTGCGAAAGCAAAAATCGATAGCTTTTGCATCGTCGACAGCAACGGCATCCACGAGGTAGCCCTGGATTTCTGTATTTGTGGAACGGCGCCCTCCCCCTCCATCCAACTCCTGCGCGCGGGCCTGTACCCTGCGACAACGCTGCGCCCGTCCTCGGCCGCGACGTTCTGCGTACTTCGAAAGTTTCATATGCTCTCCTTCGAGTCCAAGTGCTCGGCTTACGAATTCTATAACGCGTTGGCACGCGAGACAAATAACACTGGAAACTTTCAGCCTCGGGTGGGTACTTCGGTTTTCATTTCCCGCCGTGCTTGAGTTGACTGACAAGATGGTCAGAATCGTTACAAGGAATTCTTGCGCGTCACCAGGGAGTGGCGACATCTTCAAATGCTCAAACGGTCTGCGCGCGCACACATTCCTGGAGGTACCCGGAATATCGAGGCAGGCGCGTGTGCGCTTCTTTGCCCTGCGTGCCCACAGCCAGGCAAAAATCTCCCCGAGGGCGGCGATTGGAAATTGGCGCCGCCTGAGAAGAAGTCGCTTTACGCCCTGTTCCTCGCCATCGACGCGAACTTCCGCATGAAACGAAAGCAGGTCTCGTCTGAGGAGGCTGATCCTGGGCTGAATAACGGCGCAGCCTTTTTTAGCGAGGTTAAATCGTATATGAAACATGTCGGCGAGCATTGGGAGGAGGAGCAGGAGGTAGGAGCTGTTTCTTTCCGTCCGAGCTGCTTGTTTGATGAACAGCAATTCTAGAAGAGCCGATGTGTCTCGCATGATGCCGTGAATCAGCCCGACAAGGAGGCCCGGGGAACAGCGTCGTCGGGCATAGGCACGGTGGACTGTGCGCGCCATAACATGAAACGACCGAACGGAGTAGGAGATTTACAGAAAGGCGAGCGGTACGTTGCGTCGTTAAAGAGTTCATACCCGTGCTGATGATACTAGGTATATTAACATGGATTACATGCTGTGGAAAAGCCTCCGGGGATGCGACGACCTCGTAAAACTCGTCGTCTCATACGACATTGTTTGTCAGTGGCGCATCAACATTTGGCGTCGCCTCGAGAAGTACGAGCCCGAACTTCAGCACGCCGCGGTACACGAGAGCGCCGCTACGTTTGGCTGATCCCCAATTCCATCTCCCCGCCCACATCGAGGCCTGCAACATCCTTTACTCCTTCAACCTCACGCCGTACGTCGGCCGGACGGACGGTGAAGCCCCAGAGCGCGGCTGGGCCAACGCAAATCCCCTTGCAGCCAGCACAAAGAGATGGGGCCTGGCTCGCGGCGAGACGTGCTCGACGACCATTTCAACGACTGGAACCACAAGAAGATCATCGCGTTCGGTCGAGTGATGCTGGAGCGCATCCAGAAGGCGGTGGCGAAGATGACCGAAACGCAGGAGGAGTTGGTCGAGTCGGTGGCATCGCTGCCCCCGAGAGCGTGAAGGCGTGGACCACCGCGATGGAGCTATGGGAGGACGATCCGGAGAACCCCAATCCATTCAATGTCCAAGACAAACACGTTAGCCTCCAAGCTGTACGGGGACGCATCGCCACGGAGACGAAGGATGCAGTGGAAGGCAACGCGGCGGACGATGTGAGAGGGGATCTCCATGTGTCCGAGATGATAGCGATGGGGATGCAGCTGGAGGAGCAGCAGCGCGACCTGGCGTCGGACACCGCCGCCCTCAAGACCCACGCTTCTGACGGTCAGAAGACGACGATCCTGGAGCGGGGGAACAAGCTTCGACGGAAGATCGCGAGTTGGATCCAGACGCAGACGGAGTTCCAGCCAGGCGTGGCCGTTTTGCGGGAGGCGGCAGATCAGGCGCGAGCGCGGGCGGCTAAGATGCAGCCAACGTCTGGTGTGCCCGTTGAGGCGATCGAGTTATGGCTGCCGTCGAAGCAGGCAAGGACGCCTGGGGTTATATTCAAGCAGAGCCACGGGAGGCACGAGTTCGACATGCGAGAGGCTCGCGCACATGAGGTGCTAGAAGAGCTCCGGCGCCTCCTCCTCGTCCGCACGCACCACTACAAGTTCAAGGACGTGCATGTGCACGGCGTCGGGGCTCAAACGCGGGCGAGAACCGCTATCGAGGTTCTGGACGAGCGGATCCGACGCATAGCCAAGGAGTATCGGGCAGCGCGGCAAGCGCTAGCGAGTCTGGCTCCAAGGCTCGCGGAGAAGTCCTGGGAGTTGATCCTCAAGCCGCTGGAGCCGAAGGACATTCGGGGAATGCCCCGAGCCTTCTTTGCCGACGCAGAAAAGAAGAAAAAGAAACAGCAGAAGCGTGCGCGCCAGGAGGAGCCAGCAGCACCACCGCCGGAGATGTCGTGGATTTGGAGGACGGGTATGCTATCGGTGGTAGCATCGGCTTCTACGAGCGAGGAGGCGGCGATGAAGGCGATGGTCGAGAGTCTGCGGGTGGAATGGGCGAAGACGCGGGCTAGGGCGCATCGGTGGACGGAGGAGGTCGACCTGCTGGAGGAAGAGATGCGCCGGATCCTGGTCTTTGTCGAGTGGAAGGCGCAGTGGTGGCGGGGGATGAAGGACGGTCGCATGGATGTAATGGGGAATGTGGCGGCAAGGGAGGCCTTCAACGCGTACGCGGAGCGCCAGGCTACCATCCAGGAGACGCTCAAGACGCGCTTCGAGAGGGATTGGCAATTTGTCCCAGAGTGGATCTCGCTGGGACGTCAAGGCGTCGTCGACTTCAAGACACGGGCGGACGCAGATGAGAGTGGCGATGAGGAGGAGGTGGAGACCGACACCGAGTCTTATGAACCCGTCCCGCTCTTCGCTAGGAATGCCGCAATGGTGGCGGCGTCATTGGTGGAGGGATCGCTTCTGCCAGCCTCATAGATACATCGATTTAACAGTTTTCTTATTCTTTCCTCTGTAATTATGACACAGGTATAATGGAATATCGTCTGGTGCGAAACACGGAGGAGGAAGTGGCCTTGGGGGTGCGGACGATGTCAAGGGCGGGGAGGCGCTTACGCTTATTGCCCAATTTGGAAGAGTGGTCAGCAAAAGCCGCTGGCAAACAAGGTGACGCCAAACAAGAGCGGCCAGCAAAAGCCACTGGCAAACAATCTCAAACAATACCACACCTCTGCTCATCGTGAGCCAAACACATGTCCATCGGTAACATCGTCAGCGATGCGTTGATCGCTGCGGCCACGGTGAGCTCGCTCTTATGAGAGCCTGGTGGGCCCTCTAACGTTTTATAGAAAATCCCCCTCTAAGGTAGCCCGATTTATTAATAATATGGTAGACTCTAATGAGCGTGTTTTCTATAGAAGACCACCAGCTGGTGGTCTATGTTCTCCGACGCACTGACCAAAGTGCTAGGCGAAAACGGCAGTACACTATACTCGGTAATGCGCTGATTTTCTATGCACAACATTTATTTATGCCCTCAACGCCGATCTATATCCGACATCAAAAATTGGGCCGGCGAGCTAGGAACTCAGCCCATGATTGTCCATGGAGACTGCAAACGGTGACACGGTGGGTATGTCGATCATCCTGTCCCCCCGCCGAACGTTGTCCACGGCCAAGTTCGAAGTGAGTCGAGCTATTTTCCTGGTGAGGTTCAGCTGAAACATAAATAAAGTGGCCCGCATAATCGGCAACGAAGCATTGTGTCATTGCAACCAGGAAGATATTGCCCGAAAGGTCTTGCTCAGGAGTGGGCATTTGCGACCCTGCCATAGCTGCTGTAATTTTTTTTTTTGGCGCTCGTTCAGCAATGCGTCTCGACTTCTCTCACCATTCGAGCGTCAAAGCCTGCCAACGCCCATGCTGACCGTAACCGTTTCTGGAAAACGCCCACCTTGCCCAAAAGCAGCCGTCCGGCTATCGCGCACTTGTTGAGTCCCCGGGATGTACACTGTGTGCGTTGCAATGCCACCACTTGAATTCGTTGGCACAGTCTGTGGACGTCTCCTCCGCCTTCCGCCGGCGCTCGCTTACCGCTGCTCCCCTGTGCGCCACTCTGCAGCAGCTGATTCCTGATCTGCACTGTTTTGCCATCTACGGCGAGCCTCTCTGCCTGTTCCGCATTTTTGGGCACTGTGGGGCGTCTCATCTCCGCGATGGCTTCTCGGGTGATGTCTGGACGCTTCGGGTCATCGGACGCCCTTATTTAAACCAAAGTTCTAAGACGGAACTGGTCTCGCCACATCTCGCCTCTAGGTCGCCTACTAACTGCCATGGCTCCCTTTCGCCTGGAGTCTACGCTCGGACTGGGGGTCATCGAACTCGGGATCTTTGCGACACTCGTTCTGTTCGGTGTCCTCATCCTCCAGGTGCACATCTATTACCTGTGCAACTCGGATCGCGCCTTTGTGAAAATTCTGGTGAGTGAAATGTTGTTCCAGTGCTTTGGCGTTAATATCATCATTGTAACTCAAGGTTGCGGTGGTTTTGTAAGCAGTTAAACCCGGGAAATGAACGGTAGACTGACGATTATACCATGCGAAAGGGTTCTCGAGACTTGCCATACAGGTGTTACGGCTCAGGCCATATATGACTGGACCATCACTCTGGCCGATGTCCAGGACAAACCGGGGACAGTCTCCGGGCTGAGCCTCGGCATGGTCTTCGAGACACTCATCACCTTCCTCGTCCAGGTACGTCCCTCTTCGTTCTTGTTCTGTTGTCTCGCAACCAACCAACCGTTTCATTGCCAGACTTATTACGTCCACCGCGTGTACCGCTTCTCGAAAAACGTCTGGGTCGGCGCGCTCCTCTTCGCGCTCTGTCTCCTGCGGCTCGCGGGGGGCGTGGCCCTCTCAGCGGGGAGCTTTCTCAACCTCCCGCACGAACCCGACTACTTCAGCCTGCAGAACCGCATGGGGTGGCTCGTCGCGACCACTCTCGGTATCGGCGCGTGGGTCGATGTGTGCGTCGCGGCGTCCCTGTGTGTGTATGTCTACCGGTGGAAAAGGGCACCGGCTATGAAGACGTGAGTCGGATTCTCGGCTCGTTTGAGTTTCGGTGACGCTGCTTATCGCGCCGTGTGTCTAGGACCTCGCAGCTGATCAATCGGATAATGTTCTGGTCCATACGTATGTGTGCATTCTTAGCTATTTAACTCTCCGTGCTTATCTCCAACGCAGAAACGGGCTTGATTACCAGGTAAATAAACCATCTATATTCGCTCCTCATTGGATCTAATACATCTTGGTAGTCTTGTATCGGTAGCAGTAGTCGCATGTGTGGGTCCAAACCATCCTTGATGGATCAAACCTCACTTACTTGAACACGCAGTTCCAATCGATGAAAGATGAGAACTGTGCGCAGCGTTTCCTTTTCTTCCTTCCTTTGTCTGACAGCCGGTAGACGTCTGGATCGGGATCTTCGCAATCCTCGGAAAACGTGCGGGAAAATCCCTCTATTTCTAACTGAATCTGATACTCTGCACTAGTATACTCGAACTCGCTTCTCGCCTCGTAGGTTCTCCTTAAATCTGTCTCAGCGAATATTGAACTTGAGCTGTGCAGCCTAAACATCCGCTCCCTGCACCGCAAACTAGGTGCCCACACGTCAATTCGTTCTCACTCTTCTCGGAGGACTCAGTGCGTACCCTATTCCTCTCTCTTTCCTGTTGGAGAAAGACCAGTGCTAATGGCCGCAGACGGACGGCATTGCCGGTGACCTCGAGTTCGCGCGGGACTCTACGGGCGAATGCCCGCCGCGGCAACAGTGCGCGACAGACTGCACCTGTGGCCAACCTTCCCAGGCCACCGCCGATCCAAACCCCATGCAAAGCATAGCATCAACCGACCCACCCATAACACGATATCGGTCGCCACCGACACGACGTCTGGAGACCGCTCAGAAGATGTCGAGCTCAAGTCTGTATCTGTAACGCAGTGTTAGCGGTATCCCTCCATGACTAGAGTCATACTTACGCATCTCGATGTGAAATAATCTGTAATCTGTACATATTTTACTGTCCATTAGAATTAAGCAATAGATTGTAATATAGATGTTAACGACTCGGGGATAACCCCACCGGCCACTGAGTTGATTGTCAAGAACCACGGCCAATGCGTTGTGAGCTGCCCAAAACGAATAAAAAACATGCGTGTTGAAAGGCTGTTGAAAGTCTGAAGCTTATCACGGGGGTGAATTTTCATCTGATCTACGTACCGAGGAAAGGTACGTCTTGCGTGCATTTCAACATGAAGGTAAAAACGAACATAAAAGCGACACGGTCGGCACGAGTTCCGGATCAGGTCTCCATGGTGCAACCGAAATAGCCTGTACCAATGAGCCGGATGCGGCATCAATGATCGCAGGTGCGGAGTTTGAATCTATAGCAGGTTGAGCGAATATTGCGCAAAGTTTGAATTCAAAAGCTCACGCAGCTTCGTTGAGATACATAGTAACTATGATTGGCCGAAATAAATTCCTTTGTTGGGAATCAATGCAGGTCACTGCAACCGTGAAGGACAACGGATAAAATTTCAAGTTCAAACAGGTCGCAACGACATAGAAAATAGAGAGATCACAACAATGTAAGGATTCGAAGGCAAAATAGAAGCAGGGTCATCAAAAATGAAGAAATGTCACACTGTTCGACGCTTGTGCATGTCTCCGACGTGTCATCCAAAAATCACCGCGAGTGGAGATACTGGGTCAAAATACACCGGCGAGCCAACCTGTTGATCGTGATACGGAGGGGAGCAAGGAGGTCAAACCGAAGCGCTTCATCCTTGCGGGCGAGGATGCGCAACTGGTGTTTAAACGATGACACATTTTACTCTTCGCTGTGGCTTGGCTTGTTGATCGGCTTGAGGGTTGCGATGATAGCCTCATCATTCATGACGCGGTCAGCACTGGAAAGGTCGGAAAGAACCGCACACCTCTTCGAAAACATTCTTCAATCCCTCCTGTGTCAGCGCCGAGCACTCCACATATTTAGCGGCCCCCAACTCCTATGCGAGCCTCTTGCCCTCCTCAGTGGTGACCGGCCCTCTTTTTTCGGGCCATCTTCTCGAGAACTGTCGGGTCATCTCTCAGATCAATTTTTGTTGCCACGACAAGGAATGGCCGCCAGGACAGTAGTGGCGCACTTCCTGAACCCATTTGTCCCTGACATTTTCGAACGACGCGCGGCTTCTAATCTGGAAACAGATAAGGAATATGTCTGTTTGTGGGTAGCCGGCCGACAGAATCGGTCATAGCCCTCCGCACCTAATATGAAACGAAGTTTATCAGAAGCGAAGCGTGAAAAAAGCCAGATCGTAGACAAACTGGCAGTGTCACAGAGCACTAATGAGTAGGTCTCTTCCTCAATCTCAACTGCGACAGAACAACGGTCAAACATCTACGAGGAACAGATTACTGTGCCAGGGAGGGGAAATACCTAAGCAACGTACAGACGGAACATATTCGCTTGGGAAGGTCTTGCTCGTATATGTGATCAACATGCAGGTCTATGATCAATCAAGGAGGAGAAATATATCACTTAGTCGCGCTTGAAGGGTATAAACACGGGAACCTGAGCAAACCTTTCCCGCAGCACCATCTCCAAGTACCACGAGCTTTTTGGAATTCTTTAGCAGCATTCAAGTTATTTCTGGAACGAGTGAGGACTCTGAGGTGAGCGTCGTTGGTGCACAAGGACAGCAAGGTACAGTAGTTGGGTAATTTTAACCAGAGCAGAGCTTCGCGGCAGTGTGGATGGCGACGGTTTCGCAACAGAAGATGGATACCAAGATTGAGTCAGAGATGAAAGCGACATGCCGAAAAAGAGTTTGCACGGCTTCGACTTTGTTTCAAGCTGCTGTGATTAACAGTCGTCTCTTTCTCTACTAAAGTAAAAGAGATCACTGCCAATCGATCAGCAACACAGCTGTAGTGATGGATCGAAATATAGCATCTACGAGTTCTTCAGCGATGCTGTCTTTCCTCCCTTCCCATCTTCCTCCCGCGATACTCGCGAAGCGCCTGACAGTGAGCCGATCTGGCACCGGAATACGCGTACGTGCGGATGTGCTGGCGCTAGTGAGTCGTGGAGAGATGAGTCGACGAGAATACCGATAAATCTACGGGCTAGATGCGTCTGTTCCCCAGAATCCAGATCGCGCCAACACATAACGGCACACAGGTACAGATGAGCATGGACGTGTAACCGTTGCATGGGTGCTCCCATAGCCGAAGCCGAAGCGGGAGGGGAGGGGGAGAGGAAATGGACATCAAGTGGATCTTGTGCCGCTCGCCCGCCCAAGGGTGCGTGCGACTGCCTGGATAACGCGACCTGGGTACGGATCGAATCGAATCTAGGAATCACTCAGCCTCGCGTAAGGTGTATGGTGTATGAAGAATAACGCACCAAACCGCGTCCTATCCATCCTCCACACTCTACCCCACATCGTGCGTCTGCCTGCGCTACTCGCCGTTCAGCCTCGCATCGCGTATGGTAACGTGTGCAGCAGCGACGTAGTACGTACCGGTGCATTCTTGCATGTGGCATCGTCCTACATCCTGGGTCCTGCGTCCTCTACCCGACGTTGCGGCCTTATCATCCGACATGCTAGAGACGCCCGCCACCGACGTATCCGAGGTCACAAATGCTGCTCCCTCCATTCTCCCCTGCGTCCTCTCCTCCATCCTCGATCCTCCACGCTACATTGCCGCGATACGCAGCCCAGAAGGCGGGTGGATGAATTGCGCGCGGGTACGGGTGCTCGCCCGGCGTCGGCGTCATGCTCGCGAGCGCGGAAGCTGCGTCGTGCCCCTGCGCGCGCTTGTGCTCCACGCTACGTTGCGCAGCGCGTCCTCGCGAGAGACGCAGCTCGGGATGTGGATGGATTCCGCGGCTGCGGGTGCGGGTGCGGGTGGGTGCGGATAGTACACGCGCCGAGCGGGGTGGATGCTATGGGCGCATCATCCGCGTCCTGCCACTTCGGGTCCTGCTTCTCCTGCTCCTCCTCACCCTCCTGTCCCCGGCCCTGCTCGTGCTCGTGCTCCTCCACGCTACGTTGCGCAGCGCGTTTACCCACACCCTCGAGAGAGACACCCCGCAATACGCACGCTCGGGAGGCGGAGGGGAACCAAGAACCAATGTGGATAGAGCGGGTGCGGATGGGTGCGGCGGATACACGCGTCGAGTGGGGTGGATGCTATGGACTCGTCGTCCGCGTCCTGCCACTCCGCGTCCTGCTTCTCCTGCACGCTCGTCACCCCCCATACCCTGCGCATACTGCATTCCGCATTTGCTGGCCTCGTTCGCAAGAGGCACCCGGGGAGGGAGGGAGGGAGGGAAGGGAAGGGGAATGTGTACGAAGCTCCGAGTCGTCGGCGTGCATGCACTCCAAGTCGTCGTGACTCTACGCCTGGACCTTACACACCGCCCGCGCAGACCGACCTGCGCGCGCTCCGGACATCGGGAGGAGGGAGGGAGGGAGGGAGGGAAGGGCGGGTGAGGAAAGGGAGGGAGGATGGAGAGGGAGAGGGAGGGACGCCGACGCCGACACAGACGCGGTATTGGGATTGATAACCTCGACGACACGATACGTGCGCGGGCCAAGGGTTCCGTCGTCCCCTCGCGCAGGTTGCTCTCCTTCCCCCACGCGACGTTGTGTCCAGCGGCGAGGCAGATTGGGCGAGGCGAAGAAACGCGCGCAGGCATCCGACGTCCTGCTTCTACCTCCACCGCACCCATCCGCTGCGTGCGGGGCCCGCCCATCTTCCACATACGTCCCCCATCTCGAACTTGCGGTCTGCGAGAGCACCCCCGAAACCGTATTCGCCGCTCATCGTACTCTGGTACGGGAGGGAGGGGACAGCGCGCGACGCAGGTGTGGATCGATGACAGATAATACAATGGGTGCGTCGGCCATCGGCGTCAGGCCACGCAAGCGCGGAGGATCTGCGCCAGTTCGCACGAGGACGAGGTGGGGACGTATGCACCGCACGCTCGTCGGCGTGGGGAAGACGGGCCCATCTACGAACGCGCCCCGCTCCAGCGCGCGTCTTTAGCAAACGCAATTGGATGGAAGGGACGCGCACTGCGCAGCGCGCGGTTTCCTTTCTGGGGTCATAACTTCTCCTCCACTGTACGTCGGGGGCCCGCACTCCGCGGGAGATGCACCCTACGCACCCGACGTTCTGCAGCTACGTCTGGCGCCCATCCTGCGTCCACCATCGTGCGGTCTTGCGGGCTGCAGTCCGTAGACACCCCCGAAACCATGTTCGCCGCAGACGGGGCGCCATCGTACTCTGGGATCTGCGGCGCGTACCCCACGAGAAACACGTTTGCGTTTACGCCCCCCCAAAAAAAATGTGAAAAAGTATTCGCCACGCGCCCGAAAATGTCGGCTTGGACGGGGGCGGGTGTGTGCAGTGCTGCTCATCGTACTCTGGCTCTGGCTCTGGCTCTGGGACCGGAGGGACGGGGAGAAAGCGTACACAGAGGAGGTCGGGTGTGGGTGGGGACGGGCGGGGATCGCTGGCAGATAAGGTGGGCGGGGTGCCTCGTGCGTGGAAGGGAGGAGGAATGTGCGCGTCTTCCGCCCGGTGGGGAAGCGCGCATCACTGCGCGAGAGTCGTCCGTGGCGTGCGCGGGCGAGGACGAGGTGGGGACGTACGCATGCATACGTATGCACCGCGCGCTCGTCGGCGCGGGGAGACGGACCCAGCTACGAACGCGCCCCGCTCCAGCGTGCGTCTTCCTAGTAAATGCAATTGGATGGAGGGACGCGCGGTTTCCTTTCTGGCGTCCTACCTCCTCCACCATACCTGTACGTTGCGTGGCCCGCACCGCACACCATGCGTCTCCATACACGTCCCCATCTTGATCTTGCCTTCTGCGGCCTACCCACCCCGCGGAGACACCCCGAAAACGTATTCGCCCGCCGAGTGCTCATCGTACTCTGATCTGGGATCTAGGACGGGGAGACACCACACGAGGGGGACGTCGGAGACGGGTGTAGATCGAGGTGGGGTGCGTCGACGCGAGGCGGGAAAGGGGGGAAGGGTACAGTGGGCAGGGGCATGCGGGATCTGCCAAGGACGAATGAGAAGTGCATGTTCCCCGCGTGCGAGTCGTCGGCGTGGGGAGGACGCGCCCCGACCGGCTTGCGCGTCTTCTCGCGCGCGTTATTCTCTTTTCCGGCCTTCGCTTTTCTGCTACTCCCATTCCTCTCCCTTCGCGTTCCCTGCTAGCGCGGCGTCCTCCCCTTCTTTTTCTGCTATCTCTCTCCCTTCGCGTTCGGATTCGGGTTCGCCTTCCCTCACGTCGCGCGCGCGCGCTAAGCAACGCTTGGAGCAGTAACAGTAACGGTGAGCGAGCAACGAGCTCGGCGTCGGTACCCTGTATCGTCCATCGTCGATAGGCCGATGGCTGCAAACCACCAAATACTGGTGGTAGGCACGCACCCCGATGTGGAGATGCAACTTGGGCTTGGGAAGACGCTGCGGAATTGGAAGGGGAGGGGGGCACGGTGTCCTTTTCCGGATTCTTCATTTGTTGCGCACGCACGCCCTGTCCATCGTCGATATGCAAACCGACGGTAGGCGCACCCGGGTGGAGATGCAAATTGGGATTGCGCATCTTCTCCAGCGAACGCAATTGATATTGGAAGTAGAGGGGAGGGGCGGGGTCCTTGAAAATTTCCCGTCCTTCAGTTGTTCCGCACGCACCACGCGTCGGGCAGGCGTCGGATGGCTGGTAATCCCTGCTCGCCAAAGGTGTCGGGTGTCGGGTTGCAGTGACGTCGGCGGCGGAACGCGGTGGAACCACTTCATACGCGCAGGGACAGGGACGAGGACAGGCGGGCGAGGAGCGATATTAATGTCACCTGAACTGATGGATACCGCGACGAGAGTCGCATTTCGTTCCCTCTTGACAGAAATATAAATAAGGTCGAGTACCGGGCTGCTGATGGGAAGACGCACCTCCCAAGTACTGAAGTACAGTCAGATTTAGTCCTCGATCCGCAATCCAACTTTTTTTTTGGCAGCGAATTGGTCCGATTTTACAGCGAGTCGAGTCGGCGTGAGTGCGCTGTGGGATCCGCAGTCCATCCTCCCGCCCGATAGCGAGGCCCGTCCTGGCGCTGCCACTATGTAGGGTTCCGGCTTGTCGTTCGTGTGGATCACAAAGCGCTGAGTCGGGCGACGACTCCGGGACGTCTACAACTGCAGCCTGTACGGCCGACTCCTGATGGCCACTTGAAGGGTTTCACTTGGTCGCTTGAAAGGCTTCAATCGGTCGCATCCAGTTCCTTCGGCTTCTTCATTTCCTCGGGGTGGTGCGGTGGCAAGGACGCGAGACGGGCGTAGTACTGTACGCTGGGGTCATGAGCTGGAGCCTGAGGACGGTTCGTCCCGTCACGGTGCTTGGCTCCCTCCACGGAATCCAAGCTCTGTCTTCGGGATTTGCTTCGAAAACTTGCCGCCCGCTGTGTTCACGCCCAACCGTGATGACCTCAGTTGTCACATCACGCCGTCACGTCACGGCACGGTCTGCACCCACCCGGTGCAGCCCACGAAGTAATCATCTAGGGGTTGCGCGGAATGTAAAACCTTGACCGGACCACCCGGCACCACGGTTACCCTCATCCGTTCTTCTAGAAGCTCCCCTAAAGGATTGCCAAGAAAAATCACTTAAAAGACTCCTTGTTTGGGCGTCTGGGCCTACTTTGTGGATAAAGCTGCTATTTTTTTAGAAAAAGAACCCCGAAAATGTTGCCGCGCTGGAATCTGGATATTGTGTTGGTATCTATACTCCAGGGGTAGCCGCCGAAATTCTTTGGATTCTTTTTTACCTCTTGCCAATGCCATGTTTACAGTAATGAGGTGCGATATCGATGATGGGACCGAATTCAAATCCCAACCGGTACCAGTATCCGTACGGCCTCGGGTGTACTCGAGGACCCGGGTCCAACCTTAGTATCACCAGTACCCAGTGGTTGTGATCTTTGTCCGTGTCTAAAGGAAATCTGAGACGAGGTCTGAGGATCTCAAACTTCAAGAATACATGCGCAAGATGCAATCTCGTTACTGTTGGTTTTCTTCCTTCAAGGCTTCCTTCACCTGAGTCCTGCGTCTAGCGGTATAGTACGTGTTTCGAGGCAGGCTTACCATCCTAGCGCCCAGCGTCTAGTAATCTCCGGTCTTGGTCCACTTCGTCTTGTTCCCTTGTTGATAGCGCTTACCATGCGGTAAAAAAGCCGCTGGGGGTTCGGATTAGTCTGGAGACCCAGGTATCGTCTGACACATGGATTGATGCCTGTGGAAATAAGTCGAACATCGCCGAGATCACCGGTCTGTGCTAGTCGGTACAGTACCAGACGGCTCGGGGATTTTTTCGACGTAAAGGATTAAGTAGTTCCATTCCAAACACTGGTTATCTCCATCGCACACCCTTGGCGACACTCCTTCAAAGCCTACGAGCCGCTGTTATAATTTGCTTGACCTTCGCCGCTACTTCGGTCTGTGTGCACTCAATTAGTGACTGTAGTCTTCCGAATTAACTTTCCTGAAACGTGAATTTTTTGGCGGCACCTGCTTCGGAGGCCCCCTTCTAGACCCTTGATCCATCTCCAGTGGGAACTGTCGTACTTTCGATGCCTCAGCAACCTCCTGAGTCGACCCCAACTTCGGCGACTAAGGTCCGAGTCCGTGCCGCCAGCGGGCGAGGCAATCTAGTCACTCGATTCCTTTTTTTCTTCAATTGAATTTGCGGCACGGTAAACAACTTCAGTGGGTGCAGGTTTTATCGGCGAATGGGCTCGAATGCGAAAGTTTGTGTTCGAACTTGCTGGAATGCCTGGCCCCTTCACGGTAATTTTCCAATGA